>ML385652.1:7108-85861 GCA_005239525.1 Nicotiana knightiana | reverse complement strand
ACACATCTACTGAAACAAACAAAGCCATATACAGCAGTTCTCAAAAAGCAGAGAAGCAGAAATTTAAGAGAAAAAGGAAAAAGAAATCGAAGGAAAAGGAAATTAGAAGAGTGAAATTTTGAAGGAAGTGATTAAAGGCGTACTCAGAAATCTTTGATTCCAGCGGGATTTCTTAGAAGCGGGATTCAGATTCCATCAACAGATGAGGAATTTTCGCTGAGGGCCGATTCCTTGGGTAGCCTATCTCTGTTTCAACGGATGAGAAATTCTCGCTGAGATTCGCTGAGAATTTGTTTGGTGAATGCTAGGGTTGTTTTGAAGAATTTGGCTGAGAGGTGAATAATGTATCGTCCATACCAAAGAGCGATACAGTATAGCTGAAATGTAAAAAAAAATATTTTAATTAATTAGGATAGGTATTTGCCTCTTACAAATTATTGTAAACGTAAAAATATGTTCTATTGGAGCGACCCGGTCGCTGCAACAGAGATTTAGCAGCGACTTTCCAAAAGTCGCCACTAAAAATATGGAGCCAAGAATAAAAATTTCAGCCACATCACTAGCGACCTAAAAAAAGTCGCTGCTAAAAATTAATCATCTGTAGCGACTTATAAAGTCACTGCTAATAATATAGCTGTTGTAGCAACCTATAGTGTCGCTGCTATATGTCGCCACTAATAAATCCAATTTCTTGTAGTGATTCTCTGACGCAACATATCGGATCAACAAAACCTTCGTTATTTCGCCGGTAAGTACGTGCTAATTGTCGGCAACCGGAGGCAATGGTGACGGCGAGCGAGGACTGGAAATTGATGTTGCTTCAACGAGACGACATTAGGGTTGTTCTTAAAAAAAGACGACGGAGTTGGGGGCTGAGCAACTTGAATTTTCTGTTAATATTTTCAATGTATCTCGCTGTATTTTCATGTATTTCATTGCCTTTTTTTTTCATTGTATTTCAATGTATCCGTTGTATTCTATGTATTTCATTGTATTCATTGTCTTTTTTTTCATCGTATTTCAATGTATCCCCCTATATTCTATGGATTTCATTGTATTCACTGCCTCGCTATATTTCATGAATGTATTCATATATTTTTTTAATTAATATAATTTATGTATTCAGATGTATTATATAATTTCTCTGAAGATTGCTATGTTTTTGGGGTGTTTTTCAGCTGAGAATCTTTTTAACCAAAAATACAAAAATTGTGTGTTATAATTGAGTTTGTTGAGTTATATTAGGATTCTATTATGTTAATTGATTCACTTCCATTTAAAAATAGTGTAATCCCCTGTTTCACGTCGTGAATATAGTCGAATACAATAATTTGTACAGTTGTAATCTCATATTTTACGCCATGAATACAGTCGAATACACTCGAATATAAAAAATTGTCTAGCTGTAATTCCCTATTTCACGCCTAGAAATACTACTGTATTCATAAATACAGTAACTTAAACATCGAATACACTCTAAAAATTTTGAAAATAATAAGAAGTAATAAGTAAAATGGACATGAATTAGAAAACTATGATGATGAATTATAAATTCTCACGAACCCCAAAGAAGTATATATTGTGAGCAATTATTCTTGTATATACCCTACAGCCTAGACTTTGTTCTGATACTAAGACATTTCTTGGACCACCACATGACATCCTAACGTTAATCAATACTTAATGTAACTATTTAATTAAAAAAATTTAACTATTTAATTATTATTAATATATTTTGGTCTACATGGGAACATGAGAAGTGCAAAGTCCCACCTGTATTATATTCTGTGCCTTTTGTTAGACATGCTTCCTACATATTTCTTGGTATAAGATTTCACAAATATAGAATAATACTCCCGCGGTTCACTTTTAATTATCCATTATAAATTTATATACCTCCTTAAAAATAATAAATGAAATGAATAATTTATCGTGATACTAATATTAATTGATATATATTTTAATAGATTTGAGAAAATGATTTGAAATGAGTAATTAATATTATGGATATAACAGGAAAAAAGAAATTGCCTTCTCTTGATATGCTAAATATGACAAGTAAAAGTGAATGAAGGGAGTACAAGTTGTCACACCTCCTTTTTCCCGAGGGGATTAGGAAGTGTTTTCAATTTAAGTGTCATTAATCGAAATGAGATTATTTATTAGTTTCAACGTCACCACTTGGGATAATTCATAGTGTCCCAAATCACCGGTTTATTAAAATCCCAAATCGAGGAAAAAATGACTCCAGCGAAAACCAGAAGACCGGGTAAGGAATTCTGTTAACCCTGAAGAAGGTGTTAGGCATTCCTGGATTCCATGGTTTTAACACGGTCGCTCAACTATTAATAAGTGGCCTAATTATCTACTTAATTACATATTTAGAACATATTGTGCATTTTAACCTTTTTACTTTTTAGCCGCTTTTAATATTTAAGGAATTATTACCGGAACAAGTCACAATGTCGTACACTTATCGTTTTAGTACATGTAGCAGACCGCGCCACATGAAATGCACCCGCGATTTACGGCATATTTATTTTTATTATTGTTCGAAGTTATGGTCGGGTCACATAAAATGCACACCCGAATTTGGATTTACGTATCGTGACCATGCCACGGGAACCATACTCATAATTATGATAATTTATTTAATTAACACGCCTAAACCAAACTATGAGTGTTTATAAGTTATATAGTCCCTAATACGATGATTGTATGTGAAAAGGCCCGTAATTATGAAGTACTTCTATTAAAAAGAGATTTCATGCTCATTCCCTTTTAAAATCCTTATTTCATGCACTTGGACCGAATCCAATGAATCTTTCCCACACATTCCATGTTTAGAAAAAAAAAATTTGAAAGCAAGTATAATTGTTTTCATCTACTAGATGCTTCAGCAATCAAAGCGCAAATACACAAGAAGAACAAAGATCCAAACATCAAAACCACAAACGTGAACAGAATTAAGCTACACCAGGTTTCGGTAAGAACAAAATATTATGCAGATATTCAACAAGTCTTATAAATTTTAACCTCAATATCTCCATCACAACCAACATCTGACTACTTCAGATTAAAATTTCAATTCCATCTTAAAATGGCTCTTTCAATATTCCTATACAACACATTAACAACAAACAAATAGAAGAAAGGGATGGGATGAACCTGAAATTACAAATTTCGATTAACTTTCGGCTTTGAAGCAAAAATGGAACCAGAAAAATCTAACTCTTTATTTGTATTTTCTTTTTTTAAGTATGAATAAACAAGAACCAAAAATAGAAGGTGAAAAAAAATCTGAAAGGAAAAACCCAAAACCTGGTTCTTTATCCCTATTTTTTTTCGAAATTTTCCCTATAATAATCCTGAAAATTTGTCTCTGATTTTTTTCCTAAAAATTTCTGCCCAAAAATTCTCCTCTTATTTCTCCGAAAAATCCTCCTATTTATATACTCACCTCTCCAGACATTCTTTCACTTCCTCAAGAAAACGGATAAAAATCCCTTTGGAGACGAGCACCTGATGAATATACAGCTCAGATCAAGCGAAATCGATCCGACGCCTTTTACTTATCCAGCACACGCTTTGTAACGACCCGATCGGTCGTTTTAAGAATTTAATCTCCGTTCAGTGGCACAAGGTCTTGAATAGCTTCACATTGTGTATATAAACCTGCGTGCATGGTTGGATTCAGTTACTGGATAATTCAGAGTCAAATTGGAAGAAGAAATTTAGTTTCAGAAGCTTAAGCGGTGGAAGTTGACCGGAATTCTGACATTTTATGTAAACGACTCCGGAATAAGTTTTTAGGCGTGCGTCCGGATTTGGACTTGGAGGTCCATGGAGTAAATTGAGGCAATTCGATGAAAGTTGGAACATTTGAAGTTTGAAAAATGGAGTGGTTTGACCATAGTTGACTTTTTGGGATATCGGGGTCGGAATGCAATTCCGAGAGTTGGAGCAGCTCCGTTATGTGAATTGGGACTTGTCTGCAAAATTTGGCATCATTCCGGGTTGAATTGATAGGTTTCGACACGAGTTTAGAAGTTTAAAGAATTGGAAGTTCATAAGCTCGATTCATGGTGCGATTAATAGCTCCGTCGTGTTTTGACGTGATTTGAGACCTTGAGCGGGTTCGTGTTAGAGTATGGAACTTGTTAGTATGCTTGGACGGGGTCCCGAGGGCCCCGGGTGTATTTCGGACGAGTCGCGGATGAATTCCATGGTTTTGGGAATGCTGAGTTCTGGTGTAATCGCACCTGCAGACCTTGGGCGCAGGTGCGATGGTCACAGGTGCAATGGAGGAAGCGCAGGTGCGGGGAAGGCTGGCCTGGGCAGTCTCAGCAGATGCGGAGAGTTGGCCGCAAGTGCGGTTCTTGAGACGCACATGCGGTTGTGGCCCTTAAGTGAAAAGTTGAAGGTGCGATTTGGTGGACCGCAAAAGCGGATGCGCAGGTGTGCCTAATTGTCCGCAGATGCGGAAGTGCTGGGCAGATTCACATAAGTCGAGGATTGTCTATTTTCAACATATTTTGAGTTTTGAACTTCGGATTTAGGAGCGATTTTTGGGGGTTTTCAAGCTAATAGAGTGGGTAAGTATTCTTCACCTAGAATTAAATATATTCCATGATTTAGTATTTGTTTTTATCATTAAAATTGTATTTTTAGTTGGAATAAAATGTTGGTTTTGAAGAAATTCCTAAAATGAAATTTCATGATTTGAGGGGCGAAATGGTATCGGAATTTGATAATTTTTGTATGGTTGAACTCATATTGGAATGAGTATTCGAATTTTGTAAAATTTGTCGAGTTCCAAGGTGCGGGTCGGGGGTCTACTTTTTGACCGATTTTTAGAATTTGATAAAGATTGAAGCTTTATTATCCGGAATAGTTCCTTATAAGTTTTATGTGTGTTTTGAAGTTGTTCTACTTGGATTTGAGCCGTCCGAAGGCCTTTTAACCCGAGAAGTCCATTTTAGAGTACCGGGTTGTCGTCTTTGAGGTAAATATCTTGCCTAACCTTGTGTAGAGGAATTACCCCTTAGGATTTGAGTCTTCTATGTTGATTGTAGTCAGTGTACGCGAGGTGACGAGTGCATGCTCGGACTTATTTGTGGAAAATTGCCCCTTTTGGAATCTTAGGTCCTTATATTCGCCGAGTATGAATTGTCCTTGGCATGATTGAATTTCCTAATTTCTAGTTTCATCTTTATTTGCTTAAATGTAGAATTTCTTACTTTTGGATTTACTCCTATTGCCTATTTGAATCCTAACTGACTTATCTGAAGATTTTATTCCCTTTCACTGTCATGCTATGTCTTCGTAACTGCTTATCTCTAAATTGTAATTATCTTCATCTCATTCTATAATGATTTGGTCTTAACTGCGGTTATGATTATTTTCACGTTGCTTGTCCTTAAATGAAATTGTTGAATACCCTTGAAATTGCCGACCTTAAAGGAAGTTTGGATAAAATATACCTTAGTTGACTTGCCCGTAAATAGAGTTATCGGATTCGTGTTGATTTCTTGTTGTTAACCCGTGCATTTAGGTGCGACTGTTACATGTTATTTTCCTTCCTTGTTGAGCGGTTTTTAATATGCCTAACTTTCCTTATTATGTTTATTTCTCGTGAACTAGTTTTGCCTATCTTGTGATCGAAGGTTCTTGAGTTGATGTATTTATTGTATCTTGAACTGTTGTCATTGTTGTTGTTGTACTTGTTGTGGTGATGCACGAGGTTTCTTCCGTGCGGTTTTTGATTTGGGGATTTGCACGAGGTTTCTGTCGTGCCGTGTTTACTATTGATATTGCACATGCGGCGTGATAAGGCGGGATATGAGATTGAGGGTTGCGCATGTGGCGAGACAAGGTGGGAACATGCTTATGCACGTGTGGCGAAACAAGGTGGGCATATACTTTACTATTGCACACGTGGCGAGACAAATTGGGCTATGTCAGGGATTGTTTGTGATACTTGTGTTGGCTAGGGGTCATTACTTGTTGTTGATATTGTGTACTGGAACACTTACTGTGTGAGTTTATTCGTGTGAAAATTTGTGAGATGACAATGTATGTGTTGCCCTTTTCTTTCCTTATGCTTACTGGTTGTTGAATAATGTTAGGGCACCTGCACAAGCATACACGCAGTTAAGTACTATTAACGGATTTAGGGTTCCTTCTTGTTGTCAAGTATAGATACTCTTGTTCTACTTACCGTATGGGTGGAAATGACCCAATTGGCACGTGAGTTGTCCCTGCAATTAGTACTCGAATAAGGGCGCAAGATGCCAAGTGCTAGGGTTTGAACATTGGGACCCGTAAATGGTGATTTGTCTGAGGTTCGGAACCTTGTGGAGATGACTACGAATTGGGGGAAATAGTGGTTGAAGTTTTTGAGTCATTACTTGTCCGTGTTGAATGTTTACATTCCAGATTTGTTTGTGTTCTACTCAATCTTTTGTGTTATTTCATGGTTTCCGCTGATAATTATTGTTTTCCTTCTTTATCAACTGTATTGTTAGCTATATTGTGTAGCCTTTGTGTGTATATCATTTTTTTACTTTATTCATATATTGATACTTGTTCAGTTTATTAGACCAGTGGGTGTCTTGACTAGTCCTCGTCACTACTTCACCGGGGTTAGTCTTGATACTTACTAGGCACCGTTGTGGTGTGCTCATACTACACTTCTGCACATTTTTGTGCAGATCTAGGTATTGGTCGTTAGTAGCTGCACGGATTCTTGCCGAGGAGATTCAAGATAAACTTGTCGTTGTGTTCACAGGCTTCAGAGTTACCTTCCTATTTTGCATTTACATTGTTTTTATTTACTTCCAAACAGTTATAATTAGAAGTTGTAGTAAACTCTATAAAGCTTATGACTTGTACTACCGGATTTTGGGAATATGCTCATTGTATAAAGAATTCTTTATTTCAGAAAAAAAATAGATTTTATTTATTATTGTTGTTATGCCATGAATATTAGGCTTACCTAGTCCTTAAGACTAGGTGTCATCACGATACCCAACAGAGGGAAATTTGGGTCATGACAGTTGGTATCATAGCTCTAGGTTCATAGGTGCTACGAGTCATAAGCGAGTTTAGTAGAGTCTTGCGGATCGGTACAGAGACGTCTGTACTTATCTTTGAGAGGCTACGGAATTATTAGGATAACTTCACTTCCTTCGTTCCTATCGTGCGAGTTTATTGATCTTGAAGCTTGAAAATTTATCATTCCATTCTTTCACAGATGGTGAGGACGCGAGCTGCAGATCCTGATAATGTTACCCCCGGAGCAGGTGTCACCAGGGGCAGAGGCAGAGGCCTACGAGGGGTACGTGCCGCAGCTAGAGCAACTACCAGAGCAACCGTTGAGGAGCCGCTAGCAGTTCCAGTTGGGGGGCAGGCACAGGAGGCGCCTGTTGTTACACCCGGACTTCAGGAGACCTTGGCACAGTTCTAGGGTATGATTGGTACCTTGACTCAGGCAGGATTGATTCCGGGTGCACCAGCTACTTCACAGAGCGGGGGAGGAGCTCAGACTCCCTCCGCCCACACTCCAGAGCAGCGAGATCATATTGGTCAGGTTTTAGGCATCATGGCAGCACAACTTGGGGTCTAAGTTCAGCCCGTGGTTAGGGTAGCAGCATCTGAGGAAGAACAACTTAGACTTGAGAGGTACAAGAAGTACCACCCTCCTACCTTCAGTGGATTGGCGACAGATGATGCCCAAAGTTTCCTGGAGGAGTGTCACCGCATTCTTTGTATTATGGGTATTGTGGAGATGAGCGGGATTTCTTTTGTTACATTTCAGCTCAGGGGAACGACTTATCAGTGGTGGCGGGCATATGAGTAGGGTAGCCCAGCCGAGTCAGCTTCACTTACATGGGGTCAGTTTTCAGAGCTGTTCTTGAGCGAGTTTGTACCTCAGTCCCTCCGAGATGCATGGCACGCGGAGTTTGAGCGATTGCGCAATGGCACTATGTCAGTATCAGAGTATGCCGTCAGATTCAGTGATTTGGCCAGACACACACCTGTTTTGGTTTCTACAGTTAGAGAGCGTGTTTGTAGATTCATTCCGGGCCTCAGGCATGATATTCGATTCAGCATGGCTCGGGAGTTAGAGTCGGATGTTTCATTTCAGCAGGTGGTAAGGATAGCTCCTAGAGTTGAGGGCATGCTGGATCATGAGAGAGATGACAGGCGGGATTATGAGAGAGATGTCTGGCGGGGCTGTGAGAGGGAGGACATACGAGGTCAGGAGAGAGAGGGAAGATATGTGAGGAGGCCTCGTAGGCCGGAGAGATCTACTGGTCCTTATTATAGAGGCAGGGTACGACACGGTAGAGGTTTTATGGGTCAGCCAGTTCAGTTTGCATTACCGGCTTCGCATGGAGTTTCAGGTACTCATGGGTCTCAGAGTACTTGTACTACACATTTTCCACAGCCAAGTCAGCAGAGAGGTTATTTTTGTTACACCCATGTTTTCATACGTGAGAGTACGTCGTAACTCAATTGATGTAAGTTCAGAAATAAGATTATATTTGGAAGCATATAAAGTAAGTTAATCATATTACCTTGGAGGTTACAAATATTTAAGATCATGAATAATGAGTACCAAGAGGGTTGGAAAGCTTAGAAGATAAACCAACTGAAGAAAATAAGTTTCGTCGAAAGTAGACGAGTTTGGAATGTTATAAAATGTACTTTAGGGTGATACTATGGTTCATTACATTATAACAAGGTTATGCTATGAGTTATGTTTTTTGTATGATGGTCGTGTGCTACGTTTTGAAGTCAAGCGAGTTGTGGAACAAAAGTTGGCAAAGGTCTTCACAAATTACATTCATAATGTGCTGAAAACTAGGTCAAATGTAACTGAAATTTTGCTCCCAATATTCTTGGAATTATTGTCTGATCTACCAACAAAATTTAAGATCTATGAGTCTAGTTTCAAACACATTAAACCGTTCATCGATACGACATAGGAGTAGAGAAATATTTGCAGTTTTGCGAGACTGCGCAGACATCATAAGTGACAAGTAGGTGGTTCACTAATGCTTTTTGAGAAATAAATTTTGTGTGTTATATGAGGTTTTATTGGGACATATTATATACCAAATTTAAGGTCTTGGAATTTAGTTTCCAACTCTCTTAACCTTTTATTCATACGACATCCGGATAAAAAGATATAAGCGTCGGAAGATGGGCCAATGCTAGGGTGCCAAGCTAGCACCTCTTTGACTTTTCCAAAGTTGATATATATAAGTCTTAGGTCGGCTTTCTCTTCATATTTCAGTATAACACGACCAGAGAACACCCGTAAACATATCCTTAAGCTATCTTCTCGGGTTTCAAAGAGGATTACCATCCCGGGCATGAAATCGAGAAGCGATAACATCAAACGATCCCTAGGAAGTAAGTGTCATTATACCGCCTCTCTTTTTTCTTTGTAGTTAGAGTTTTGGAATATACTTCATAGTTAAGAAACGTCTAATATCTATATTTAAGTGTTTAAATATCAAGAAAGATTGATAAATGCGTTTCCTAATAGTTAGAACTCACGGGATGGTGATCGGAAGCCGTGAGTTCGAGTTATTTGACTTCTAGTGAACTGTTTGTGGGATGTTTCGTGTTGGCCTCTTGTGCTGATTTTTTATGGAGTTTTGGAGGATAAAAAGGTGTGGAAAACAGCACATAATGACGGAATGGTGGGATGGTTGTTCGTCATTTTTTTAAAGGTCGTTTGACACTACTACGGTGGTCGTTTTGTGTATGAAGAGATTGCGGTGTGTTGGGCTTTTTTGTAGTATTTTGTGGTGTATATAAGGCTGGAAAATAATGTATATATGTTGTTGTTGTTGTTGTGTTCTTGTGTTGTTGGTGTTATCTTGAATTTAGAGGAAGTAAGGATAATAGGGGAGATGTTGCCCGTTTTTATACAAAATAAGCTTGTCGTTCGTTGTGCGATAGTTGTACCTTTCATAACTTAATGATAGTATTATTATCGTTGTTGTAGATTAAGGTGCAAGGAGGCGAGTTCAACTTGGTGAGTGGAAAGATTGTGATAAGGTATGTAAGGCTCTTCCTTCATTCTTTTGGCATGTTCTAAAGTGAAACGAACATAAACGATACGCGATTTCATAATGAATCTACTCCTAGAAACTAAGGTGGTCAATGTTGTTCTTTCCTTACAAAGTTATTCTAAGAAAGTATGTATAATCCTTGAGTCCTGGTGAAGTTCATATTCACGGTATGATGTCCATAATGTTAATAGAAGGTGCAACTACCTTACGTCACTTCAAAAGGTTTAGAGCGTGATTCCAGGAGTCCAGCATGCATTATATATAGTATCTATTTTACTCTACCGAGCCGCACTATAGTCGGCCGGGTAAGGCACCTATTGTGCAACCACTGATCAGTTGGGTTTCACCGAGCTCCACGTTGCCGGTTATGTTTTTACCGAGTCCTCTTTGAGGCCGGGTATGATATGATTATGATGATGCCCACAGAGGCGGATGTTTTTAAAAGATTATGTATATATATGTATCACACATTTCATGTCACTATCTCTTAGAGGCACTCAGATGCTACAGGTTGTAGCTCCTATATCTCTCTTTACATTACTATTCTTATTTATGCTTTTCTGCCTTACATACTCAGTACTTTATTCGTACTGACATCCCTTTTTTCCATGGGACGCTGAGTTTCATGCCCGCAGGTCCCGATAGACAGGTCGACAGTCCTCGTGGTAGGCTATCAGCTCAGTGGAAGGTGTTGTTGCACTCCACTTTCTCCGGAGTTGCCTATTTGGTCAATATGATTGGGACATGCATTGACTGGTATGGCGGGGCCCTGTCCCGACCATTTTGATGTTTATATACTCTTAGAGTCTTGTAGACAAATGTCAGGTATATGGATACTTGTATGGCCTTGTCGGCCTATGTTTTGAGTTTACAAATGGTCATGTTAGCCTTATAGGCGGGTATGTCACATGTATAAGTTTATATATCCTGTTAGGTCATCCTATGTCTATTATTCCCTTATGTTTTATTTTGATTATGTCATGATGAACATTTTGGCACATTTACCCGTGATAGTATGATAAGAAAGATATGATATCTTGGTACTCGATTGAGTAAGGTACCGAGTGTCCGTCTCGGTCCATAGGTTGGGTCGTGACAAAAGTGGTATCAGAGCAGTTCTGTCCTAGGGATGTCTACAAGCCGTGTCTAGTACAGTCTTGTTTATGGGTGTGTTGTGCACCACACTTATAAGCAGCAGGCTATAGGGAATTTAGGACTGTCACTATTTCTTCTTACTGTAGATCGTGTGGTAGAGCTCAGTCGTAAGAACTCAATTTCCTAAATTCTATCTTATTCATAATACGACGATGCCTACATCTAGAAAGACGATTGGTAAGAGATTGCATGTGGCTGTGAATTAGTTGAGTCAGAGGAACTCGATTTTGCACAATGCTTATGATGAGTAAATATAAGGTATTCAGTAGATCATGTGTGTACTAAGACGGGTAAGCCTCTTGATAAGGAGCCCTAAGGCATATAAAATATATCCACCCCTATGGTGAAAGGCAATGAGAGATTCAGAAGATAGATATAAGTTTCAACAAGTAAAAGAAATAAGATGAAGAAGTGTATGAGGCGCACAGTTAATGAAATTGTCAGTATTTACGATTCAAGCAGAGAAATACAAGCATTTTGAATTACCTACAATTGTAACAGAGGCATGTACAATTGGCCACACCCACCTCAGTTATGCTCCATGAGAGCCAACATATACAGTTAAGAGAAGAAAAGGATATCAGGATCGAGTTAGGGTTGAAGTAACCCAAAAATGGTGGATGATTATTATCATTAGCTAAAATTTCCATAAGATAGTGCAAACGCGGTAATAGATCTCCTTGCGATACATCCAGATGGTGCACTTTATAATAGAACAGTCAGATATGAATACTAGAATGTTGAGAAATTTTAGAAGATATGCAGTGGAATCCTAGAAGGGATAAATATTCATCATAGTATGACTCCTTCCCCTAGTAAAAAGAAAAGAGAGAGAGAATGTTAGGCATCCCAAAGAACCAGTGAGATGAAGCAGAGGGAGCTAAAAGTTAAGGAACATCTTGTTGGAGTTTTCAGAATAAAGTGATAGACATAAATGTTAGCATGGAAAAAAAGAAGAGAGTTCATAAAGCATTATGAGTAAGATGTGATACGTGGATGAAAACGGTAGGAAAAAAAATGACAGTATTACCGAATATAGTCAAGGGAAGGAAAAGACGAGAGGTAACAGTCCTTGAGGCAACAAAAGAGCATAGGTCATAAAGTCACATCCTCATTTAGAGAAATAAGTTCGTGACTCTAACGTGATTGCCAAAGGGAAAAGTTAGACCCTAGAGTAATAGAAATCAGTATGGGCTGGTGAACAAGATAAACTAAACATGAATTAAGGATCGAGGGAATTGGTAATAGTCGGCATCGTGAGAATTCCAGAGACCGTGTTTGGACAATAATAGAATGGACAACAAAAGAATAACCTTTAAAGGTCATTCAAGAAGACGCTTTCCTAAAGGAAGCACTATGAGTAGAATTAAGCTTAAGGAACTAAATGTGCCAGTTACACTAGGTGTCACCCTTGTGCGTAAGAAATTCAATTATCCTTGGTGTAGAAGGGTTACCGCAAGGCGAGTAATATCTCAGTTAAGATGTGAATGCCAAAGATGAAGAGGTAAAAGAAGAATGTGGTAAAAAGATGAAAGGAATGAGATTGCATTTATTCAGATCTTACAGATATAATATGACTCCGGAACATTATGCAAGCATGATGTTGGGGAGAATCAATAAGGGTTTCGCACTCGATGATATTGTTAAATAAGTGGTCATGAAAACTTGATACATAAGGATCCCGTACGAGAGGTAAGTTAAGGCAAATGGAATAACCTAAGAGGCGTTACATAAAATACAAATATGAGAGTGGACCAACGTTTAGTCTGTAGTTGATTCAAAAGGAGCCTAGTTATAGCTAAACAAGAGGTCATAGATAGATCAACAGATCGTGCAAGATAAACGTAGTGAAACTCAACATAGGAAATTCAGTCTCGCAGATATGATTCCATCGTGATCCTTGAGTAATATTAAGATAGGAGATTGGGTAGTTAAAGGTACCGTATAAGTGTTGCAGAAATAAAAGAAAGTGCCACTAGGGAGATAGTCAAATTTCACTTCAGAAGCAACCTTACGAGCACAAGGGCATGGATGTAAGTAACTAAGGATAATAATAGGTGCGTAAGAACATCAAAAATTCCTTTGGGTATATGATGTAATAATCTCACAGCTTTACAAGAGTCGGAGGGTATCCACTATGTAGTACAACGAAAGACTAGCCGAGGTAATAAGGAAGAAGGCTTCAACATAAGCATAGTGACCTAAAGAAGAAATGGTCTTGTAACAGCAGTCTCACTATAATATTGTATGCACTCCATAAGTAAGTGGCACCTATCATGGATAATGAACGGGAAGAAGAAAAAAAATCAAGAGTTGATAATTGAGATCATATGAGATACAGGGAACTCCAGTATTTATGGGCATTAAGATATGCCAAGTATCCATACATCAAGTGGCAGAATGGCCAGGAAAAGTAATTTCTTACATTTAAAGGTGACTCGGAAGCATGAAAGGAAATATATGGTGCTAGCATGTTAAAAGGAAGGTTGCGAGTAGTATAAATAGATATGTGTAGGTCACAAGCTAAAGTATGGTAGAGCAACACAATTTTAGCTAGACAGGAGTAAGGATAAGAAAAGGTGAATGAGAAGGTAACAAGAATAGGTAAGTCCTCGGGATTAAACCTATCACAACAAGAGAGATGATGGTTTCCATAAAGTTATAAAAAGCTCAGTATAGCATGAGTGAACTCAAAGGAGCTTAAAACTAGGAGCATTTAGAAGAGATAGAATGTTACCCTGGTAAGGGTGTAACTGTGATAAATGATAAGAGGATGACGTTTAGGCCTTTGATTGAGTAATGATTTTGAGAACAAGTATTTCGTGAACTACACAGGATTATAATACCCCCATAGGATGAATCATATTGGGATGCTATGAAATACAGATATTGGAGTATAGTATCATCCCTAAGTGGATTAGGAAAATCACTTCATGTGTTCCTCGATGAGACGTGAGCCCTAGTGACGATATATTACATAAGAGGTTTCAAGTTATCAGTGGTAGATTATAGCTCAACATTAAGGTGAATCAATAATAGATGGATGAAAGTTACAAATATGATATGAGATTAGGCTGTCATTATTAAGATGAACAGTAATAAGGAAGCACTAAATGGCTTAAATTTATACATATAGGATAATCGGTGAGAGAGTAACCTAGAGTTGGGTGGCAGACCTCGATAATAATAAATTGAAGTAAGAGTTATGGTACAGTATGACCGACCTAGTTGTGGTAAAGCCATAAGCATAGATAACTGAGGCTATGAAACAAGATATAGAAATAGTCGTAAGTTCAACAAAGTACCAAGCAAATAACTTTAGTACAACTATAGATGCCCAGAGGGACAACTTGTCATAATACTATATATGTTCACAAAGTGAAGCCTAGAGATTGGTTAAGAACTAGCAAAAAAAAAGGAGATAAGAGTCGCATTGGCGCACATTCAAGGTTATAATCGTACATGTTTCATGAAAGAAGGTAAAAACAGTTATGAGATTGGGAGAATTTCGACCACAAGTCGTGGAGTGAGAAAGAGGCCTAAAGGGGGGAATGCCCTAGCCTTTTTGGATTTATTCACCGAACAACTCCCTGGATGGAAAAAACAATATTAAACTATTTGTAGGAGTTATTGCTTAAGAGATGGACAAGTCCATTATTCAACATTCGAGGACGAATGTTCCAAAGGGGAGAATGATGTTACACCCCATGTTTTCATACGTGAGAGTATATCGTAACTCAATTGATGTAAGTTCAGAAATAAGATTATATTTGGAAGAATATAAAGTAATTTAATCATGTTAACTTGGAGGTTACAAATATTTAAGATCATGAATAATGAGACCGAGAGGGTTGGTAAGCTTAGAAGCTAAACCAATTGAAGAAAATAAGTTTCGTCGAAAGTAGACGAGTTTGGAATGTTATAACATGTACTTTAGGGTGAGACTATGGTTAATTACATGATAAGGAGGTTATGCTATGAGTTATGTTTGTCGTATGATGGTCGTGTGCTACGTTTTTAAGTCAAGCGAGTTGTGGAACAAAAGTTGGCAAAGGTCTTCACAAATTACATTCATAATGTGCTGAAAATTAGGTCAAATATGAATGAAATTTTCTCCCAATATTCTTGGAATTATTGGCTAATGTACAAACCAAATTGAATATCTATGATTCTAGTTTCAAACTCATTAAACCGTTCATCGATACGACATAGGAGTAGAGAGATATTTGCAGTTTTGCGAGACTACGCAGACATCATAAGTGACAAGTAGGTGGTTCACTACAGCTTTTTGAGCAATACATTTCGTGTGTTATATGAAGTTTTATTGGGAAATATTATATACCAAATTTAAGGTCTTAGAATTTAGTTTTAAACACTCTTAACCGTTCGTTCATACGACATCCGGATAAAAAGATATAAGCGTCGGAAGATGGGCCAATGCTAGGGTACCAAGCTAGCACCTCTTTGACTTTTCCAAAGTTGATATATATAAGTCTTAGGTTGGATTTATATTCATTTTTCAGTATAACACGACCAGAGAACACCCATAAACATATCCTTAAGCTATATTCTAGGGTTTCACAGAGGATTATCATCCCGGGCACGAAATCGAGAAGCGATAACATCAAAACAATCCTTACGACGTAAGTGTCATTATAGCACCTCTCTTTTTTCTTTGTAGTTAGATTTTTGGAATGTAATTCATAGTTAATAAACGTCTAATATCTGTATTTAAGTGTTTAAATATCAAGGAAGGTTGATAAATGTGTTTCCTAATAGATAGAATTCACGGGACGGTGATCGAAAGCCGTGAGTTCGAGTTATTTCACTTGTAGTGGACTGTTTGTGGGTTGTTTCGTGTTGGCCGCTTGTGTTGATGTTTTATGGAGTTTTGTAGGATAGTGTAGGAAAACATCACATAATGACGGAATGGTGGGCTGGTTGCTCGTCATTATTTTTTTTAAGGTCGTTTGACACTACTACGGTGGTCGTTTTGTGTATGAAGAGATTGCGGTGTGTTGGGCTGTTTTGTAGTATTTTGTGGTGTATATAAGGCTGGAAAATAATGTATATATGTTGTTGTTGTTGTGTTCTTGTGTTGTTGGTGTTATCTTGAATTTAGAGGAAGTAAGGATAATAGGGGAGATGTTGCCCGTTTTTATACAAAATAAGCTTGTCGTTCGTTGTGCGATAGTTGTACCTTTCATAACTTAATGATAGTATTATTATCGTTGTTGTAGATTAAGGTGCAAGGAGGCGAGTTCAACTTGGTGAGTGGAAAGATTGTGATAAGGTATGTTAAGTCTCTTCCTTCATTCTTTTGGCATGATCTAAAGTGAAACGAACATAAACGATACGCGATTTCATAATGAATATATTCCTAGCAACTAAGGTGGTCAATGTTGTTCTTTCCTTACAAAGTTATTCTAAGAAAGTATGTATAATCCTTGAGTCCTAGTGAAGTTCATATTCACGGTATGATGTCAATAATGTTAATAGAAGGTTCAACTACCTTACGTTAGTCCAAAAGGTTTAGAGCGTGATTCCAGGAGTCCATCATGCATTATATATAGTATCTATTTTACTCTAGCGAGCCGCGCTATAGTCGTCCAGGTACGACATCTATTGTGCAACCACTGATCAGTTGGGTTTTACCGAGATCCACGTGGTCGGGTACGTTTTTACCGAGTCCTCTTTGAGGCCGGGTCCGATATGATGATGATGATGATGATGCCCATAGAGGCTGATGTTTTTAAAATATTATGTATATATATGTATCACACATTTCATGTCACTATCTCTTAGAGGCACTCAGATGCTACAGGTTGTATCTCCTATATCTCTCTTTACATTACTGTTCTTATTTATTCTTTTCTGCCTTACATACTCAGTACTTTATTTGTACTGGCATCCCTTTTTTCCATGGGACACTGTGTTTCATGCCCGCAGGTGCCGATAGACAGGTCGACATTCCTCCTAGTAGGCTATCAGCTCAGTGGAAGGTGTTGCTGCACTCCATTTGCTCCGGAGTTGTCTATTTGGTCAGTATGATTAGGACATGCATTGACTGGTATGGCAGGGCCCTGTCCCGACCTTTTTGATGTTTATGTATTCTTAGAGGCTTGTAGACAAATGTCAGGTATATGGATACTTGTACGGCCTTTTCGGCCTATGTTTTGAGTTTACAAATGGTCATGTCAGCCTTATAGGCGCGTATGTCACATGTATAAGTTTCTATATCATGTTAGATCATCATATGTCTATCATTCCCTTATGTTTTATTTCGATTATGTAATGATGACCATTTTTGCACATTTACCCGTGATAGTACGATAAGAAAGATATGTTATGTTGGTACTCGGTTGAGTAAGGTACCGGGTGCCCGTCTCGGCCCATAGGTTGGGTCGTGACAGTTTTGAATGTGGAGATATCATCCACCTGGTGAGAGATTGTCCAGGCTCCGGGCAGATGGGTCACATCAGGGTATTCACGCGAGCAGGGGGCGCCCAAGATGGGGAGGCCTGGCCCATTGATGTGTTTCAGATAGTAGACCGGAGGCCGTTGTGCCAGATGTTATCATACAAGTATATTTTGATCTGTTACCGAGGATCACCATTCGTATATTATTTTGATTCTTCTTGTCGGGACGAGTTCCCTTATTTGTTGCTCCACTTATGGATGAGTTCCATGATTAGCACTCTGTTTATGTGCTTGACATGATGGGAGATTCTATGGGTGGTAACCCGTGTCTATCATTTGTTGTTATTCATCATTGAGAGTGGTGATACTAGCGGTGAGTCCTTGTTGTTCATCATGGTAGACCTGATGTGAATTTTCCTCAGTATTTAGGATACGAGTTGTGATTTGATACTTTACCGGGGTGAGAGTTCAGTGAGTGTATTGATCTTAATGGCAGAGCTAAGTTAGTGGAAGATTTCAATTGGTATGATATATATTCGATATGTGATTTATAGTGGAGGGCGAGACCCTTGCGATCTCTTGAGATTCGATGTGTTTGAACCGGGCTGAGTATTGGCGGAAATTATATTAGGACGGGGTCCTTGTGATTCGTTTATATGCTTTAATTTTTTCCTTGTTATATTGTTTTGTAGGTTAGCATTGATAGAGAGTTGTGCCTGTCAGGCTTGTTTGGTAGTTTCCATATGTGTTCCCTTTTCGTATTCAGTCATTTTCGTTCTGTGCTTCTTGAGTTTTAGCTTGTGTGGTGTGTGCTCGGTGGTGTTAGTTGTGTCTTGGTGATTCGGTTTCAATTATGCGGTCCTCGTGTTTCTTGCATTATTATCAGTGTGATGGAGGTTTATAATGGAGTTATATTGGATATGAGGCTAATTATCAGTGATGAGTTGATTTCGGGCAGCTATTGTGATCAGAAGTGTTAGTAAAGACCTATGTGTGGTGTGTTATGTTGTGTGGTTGTACCTTGTGGGTGTAGTCATGAGTTGATGTAGCTGGTTGAGACCGATAGTGGATATGGATTTAGAATCGGGTCTTGTGGAAAGGAAGAGAATGTGAGAATTTGGGGTCTGAGGCTTATCGGTGTCAGTAGAAAAGCTAAATCGCAGTTGGTATGGTGTCGTTGGGCTTATGTAGATTGGGGTGACGTGGAATCACCCGCGAGTGTGTTTTGGAAGTGTGCATTCATTGATTTGAAGACTTCGAGGCAAATCTTGGCACGTTCGAGGACGAACGTTTGTTTTAAGAAGAGGATAACGTAACGACCCGACCGGCCGTTTTAAGAATTTAAGCTCCGTTCGTTGGCACAAGGTCTTGAACAGCTTCACATTGTGTATATCAACTTATGTGCATGGTTGGATTCAATTACCGGATAATTCAGAGTCGAATTGGAAGAAAGATTTTAGTTTCGGAAGCTTAAGCGGTGGAAGTTGACCGGAATTCTGACTTTTTATGTAAATGTCTCCGGAATAAGTTTAGGATAATATCAACAGCTTCGTATGGTGATTTTGAGCTTAGGCGTGCGTCCGGATTTGGACTTGGAGGTCCGTGGAGTAAATTGAGGCAATTCGGCGAAAGTTGGAACATTTGAAGTTTGAAAAATGGAGTGGTTTGACCACAGTTGACATTTTGGGATATTGGGGTCGGAATGGGATGTCGAGAGTTGGAGCAGCTTCATTATGTGAATTGGGACTTGTCTGCAAAATTTGGCGTCATTCCGGGTTGAATTGGTATATTTCGGCATAAGTTTAGAAGTTTAAAGAATTGGAAGTTCATAAGATCGATTCATGGTGCGATTCATAGCTTCGTCGTGTTTTGATGTGATTTGAGACCTCGAGTGGGTCTGTTTTAGAGTATGGAACTTGTTGGTATGCTTGGACTGGGTCCCGAAGGCCCCCGGTGTGTTTCAGACGAGTCGCGGATGAATTCCATAGTTTTGGGAAGGCTGAGTTTTGGTGTAATCACACCTGCGGACCTTGGGCGCAAGTGAGATGGTCGCAGGTGCGATGGAGGAAGCGCAGGTACGATGAAGGCTGGCCTGAGCAGTCTCCGCAGATGCGGAGAGTTGGCCGCACGTGCAGACCGCACGTGCGATTCTTGAGATGCAGATGCGGTTGTGGCCCTTAAGTGAAAAGTTGCAGGTGCGGTTTGGTGGACCGCAGAAGCGGATGCGCAGGTGCGCCTAATTGTCCGCAAATGTGGAAGTAAAGGGCAGATTCATATAAGTCGAGGGTTGTCTATTTTCATCATGTTTTGAGCTTTGGACTTCGGATTTGGGAGCGATTTTTGGGGGTTTTCAAGCTAATCGAGTGGGTAAGTGTTCTTCACCTAGAATTAAATATATTTCATGATTTAGTCTTTGTTTTTATCATTAAAATTGTGTTTTTAGTTGGAATAAAATGTTGGTTTTGAAGAAATTCCTAAAACGAAATTTCATGATTTGAGGGGCGAAATGGTATCGGAATTTGGTAATTTTTTTACGGTTGAACTCATATTGGAATGGGTATTCGGATTTTGTAAAATTTGTCGGGTTCCGAGGTGCAGGCCAGGGGGTCGACTTTTGGAACGATTTATAGATTTTGATAAAGATTGAAGCTTTATTATCCGGAATAGTTCCTTATAAGTTTTATGTGTGTTTTGAAGTTGTTCTACTTGGATTTGAGCCGTCCGAAGGCCTTTTAACCCGAGAAGTCCATTTTAGAGTACCGGGTTGTCGTCTTTGAGGTAAATATCTTGCCTAACCTTGTGTAGAGGAATTACCCCTTAGGATTTGAGTCTTCTATGTTGATTGTAGTCAGTGTACGCGAGGTGACGAGTACGTGCTCGGACTTATTTGTGGAAAATTGCCCCTTTTGGAATCTTAGGTCCTTATATTCACCGAGTATGAATTGTCCTTGGCATGATTGAATTTCCTAATTTCTAGTTTCATTTTTATTTGCTTAAGTGTAGAATTTCTTACTTTTGGATTTACTCCTATTGCCTATTTGACTCCTAATTGACTTATCTGAAGATTTTATTTCCTTTTACTGTCATGCTATGTCTTCTTAACTGCTTATCTCTAAATTTTAATTATCTTCATCGCATTCTATAATATTTTGGTCTTAACTGAGGTTATGATTATTTTCACGTTGCTTGTCCTTACATGAAATTGTTTAATACCCTTGAAACTGCTGACCTTAAAGGAAGTTTGGATAGACTATACCTTAGTTGACTTGCCCGTAAATAGAGTTATCAGATTCATGTTGATTTCTTGTTGTTATCCCGTGCATTTAGGTGCGACTGTTATATGCTATTTTCCTTCCTTGTTGAGCGGTTCTTAATATGCCTAGCTTTCCTTATTATGTTTATTTCTCGTGAACTAGTTTTGCCTATCTTGTGATCAAAGGTTCTTGAGTTGATGTATTTATTGTATCTTGAACTGTTGCCATTTTTGTTGTTGTACTTGTTGTGGTGATGCACGAGGTTTCTGATGTGCTATTGTTGATATGAGGATTTTCACGAGGTTTCAGCCGTGTCATGTTTACTATTGATATTACACATGCGGCGTGATAGGCGGGATATGAGGTTGAGGGTTCCGCATGTGGTGAGACAAGGTAGAAACATGTTTATGCACGTGTGGCAAAACAAGGCGGTCATATACTTTACTTTTGCACACGTGGCGAGACAAGGTGGGCTATGTCAGGGATTGTTTGTGATACTTGTGTTGGCATGGGGGCGTTCCTTGTTGTTGATATTGTGTACTAGAACACTTACTGCGTGAGTTTATTCGTGTGGAAATTTGTGAGATGACAATGTACATGTTGCCCTTTTCTTTCCTTATGCTTACTGGTTGTTGAATCATGTTAGGGCTCCTGCACAAATATACACACAGTTAAGTACTATTAACAAATTTAGGGTTCCTTGTTATTGTCAAGTATATATACTCTTGTTGTAATTACCGTATGGGTGGAAATGACCCAATTGGCACGTGAGTCATCCATGCAATTAGTACTCGAATGAGGGCGCAAAATACCAAGTGTTAGGGTTCGAACATTGGGACCCGTAAATGGTGATTTGTCCGAGGTTCAGAACCTTGTGAAGATGACTACGAATTTGAGGTAGAATTGGTTGAAGTTGTTGATTCATTACCTATCCGTGTTGTATATTTACATTCCAGATTTGTTTGTGTTCTACTCAATCTTTTGTGTTATTTCATATTTTCCGCCGATACTTATTGTTTTCCTTCTTTATCAAATTCACTGTATTGTTAGCTATATTGCGTAGCCTCTATATGTATATCATTTTTTTCCTTTATTCCTATATTGATACTTGTTCAGTTTATTAGACCAGTGGCTGTCTTGACTAGTCCTCGTCAGTACTTTATCGGGGTTAGTCTTGATACTTACTGGGCATCATTGTGGTGTGCTTATACTACACTTCTGCACATTTTTGTGCAGATCTAGGTATTGGTCGTTAGTGGCTGCGCGGATTCTTGCCGAGGAAATTCAAGGTAAACCTGTCATCGCGTTCGTAGGCTTCGGAGTCACCTTCCTATTTTGCATTTACACTATTTTTACTTACTTCCAAACAATAGTAATTAGAAGTTGTATTAAACTCTATAAAGCTTATGACTTATACTACCGGGTTTTGGGAATATGCTCACTGTATAAAGAATTCTTTATTTCAGAAAAAAAATTAGATTTTATTTATTATTATTTTTATTCCATGAATATTAGGCTTACCTAGTCCTTAAGACTAGGTGTCATCACGATACCCAACAAAGGGAAATTTGAGTCGTGACATGCCTTCTAGAGATTTCCATCGCGTGACTTTGCTTACAAATAGGCGAGTGAAGAGGGGTACGTGATGATTGAGAATATTCTTTTTGTCAGAAATCCGTTAGGGATGCTGGCGTGGAAGAGGGGGAGAGGAGGGGACCATGAGGGCGAGTGAGTGAGTGAGTAAACTCGCCGATTTTTTCTGAGTTTCCCGGCGAGTTCGGGTTGAGTCGCTGGCGGCAGAGGGGTGAAAGGAGGGGTGGGGACGCCGTTTGGGTTAGGATAAAGATAGGGTTAAAGTTTTTTTAATATTAGGTTTATATATTTAGGTGGGGATAAATAGTAATTGTTGGATGAGATAAGGGTGAAGGGCTGGGATTGAATGGGTAGATAGGGGTGGGTCGGTACGGTTTGGGGTGGGTCACAGGTTCAGGGGTGTGGAAATATTGGGGCTTTTGCATCCGTACCCATTTTTTGTGCCACGTTTTAACTTATACCTGCTTTGTAAAAAAGTTTCATCCGTACCCGCTTTTGCGCATAACTTCAGCATGCGGGGCTGAAGTAGCAAAGGCAATCACGCAAAACTTCAGCATTCTAGTAGACGGGCCTGAAGTAGCTTGCGAACTTCAGCTCTAGTAAATGGGGAACTTCAGCTCTAGAGCTGAAGTTCTTATCTTTGTAAATGGGGAGCTTCAGCATACGGGGCTGAAGTTCCCCAGTTATAAAGACAAAAACTTGTAAATGGGAACTTCAGCATACGGGGCTGAAGTTCCCCAGTTATAAAGACAAAAACTTAAGCTCTAGAGCTGAAGTTTTGTCTTTTGTAAATGGGGAACTTCAGCATACGGGGCTGAAGTTTCCAAGTTATAAAGACAACAACTTCAGCATACGGGGCTGAAGTTCCCTAGTTTACAAAGACAAAACTTCAGCTCCAGAGCTGAAGTTCTCTAGAGCTGAAGTTTTGTCATTGTAACTGGGGAATTTCAGCCCTGTATGCTGAAGTTGTTGTCTTCTGAAGTTCGTAACTGGGAAACTTCAGCTCTAGAGCTGAAGTTTTGTCTTTGTAACTGGGGAACTTCAGCCCCGTATGCTGAAGTTTTGTCTTTATAACTGGCAAACTTCAGCTTAACTGGTGAACTTCAGCTCAGCGAGGGAAAGGGGAGCTGAAGTTATTTAAAAAGTGGGTACAAGTTAAATTTTTTTAAAAAGCGGGTATAGGTTATTAAAATTGTATTTTGGCCCAAAACCTAAAAACAACCTTAATTCTTTTCTTTTCTTTTCTTTTCTTCTTCTTTTTCCTTGTTTTAAAAATCATACTCACATTATCAAAACCTAAATTAAATCCTAATTTACATCTAATTTGTAAGATTGAATTTAATAGTCTATTTCTACATAAAAAAAATTTAATTAACTTAAACTAATGAGAGAAAAATACTAATTTTAAAAGCTAATAGCTAAAGATGTAAAATGACCAATATTTTTGTGATTTTTTATTTAATAATGTAACTAACTCATGTAATTAAATCCTAAATGCAATTAAGGCCTAAAATGCTATTCAATGAAGAATTAAATATTTTTTGTATTTTTTTTTATAATTTTAAAATATTAGGAGTGCACAAAAATGCAACTAAATGCAAACAATTAGCAAAATTCCTACAAATTCTTTAAAAACTAAAACAATTAAAAAAAAATCTATTTGTGAATTTTTTTGTAGAAATATTTTAGTCGGGCAAAAATCACGTATTCACACAAGTCTGATTGGGTTTATGAGTTATTGGTATAATTTTTCATACGGTTGATCGATCCACGATTTGAAGTTTATGGATTTCAAAAATAATTCCAAATTAATTTATATATATATATATATATATATATATATATATATATATATATATATATATATATATATATATNAGAGAGAGAGAGAGAGAGAGAGAGAGAGAGAGAGAGAGAGAGGGAGAGAGAGAACAAACTACTGAATTCACGTAAAAACTTAGCTAACATGATAGATCTGCCCTAGCCATAACCATGCACAGAATATAGTAAAAATAGCACGGGCTAGCCAGTTTTCGGACTAGTCATTCAAAAATAGCCAGCATCTGCAAAGTCGTTTAAAAATAGCCATTATTTTGCTGCAACACGGAAAGTTCTAGCATAATATACTAGAGGTCGGTGCACCTGTGTATGAACTTCCAGCATATTATGCTGGAACTCCAACACGCGGAAAGTTCCAACATAATATACTAGAGATTGGAGCACCTATGTATGAACTTCCACCATATTATGTTGAACCGATATATAATATTGGAGCTCCAACATATTATGTTGGAAGTCCAGTATATTATACTGTAAATTTCAATTACTTTTGAAACTGTGGTTATATTTAAATAACCATTTGTAAATCTGGTTATTTTTGAATTTATCGCTAGAATATAGTTAGGTGTATGAACTGAGCACTTCTGCAAGGAACTTAATTCCTCACATTGATTTTATGCGATAATGTTTTAATATGACTTATGCATTTTATTAATGTAGTCAAAGAAAATATTGAAATAATTATTAGTAATGTGTTAAACATTTTGAGAACTCAATTGGGATGAAGAAGTATTCAATACAGTCAAAGTGGCATGTAGAAAAGGAGAAGGGGAGAGTTCTGATCGACAGAAAAGATGTTTTAGGAATTTCGTCGAGATTTGGGATTCTCGTTTTAAGTACAAAGTATTGTTAAAAGACGAGAATATAAATATGTTAAATTGTTAATATTCAGCAAAATTCCTTTAAAATTTGTGTTTGATACTTTTATTCAGATCACGTACTAAATATTTTTCACATGGTCACCTTTTGACAGAAATTACACTTTAATGAAATTAAATGTGATTTTTGTTCTCTATAACCGATAATCCTACAATTTCTTTTTGTCTGCAGTCGGTCCTTGTTTTAAAGTCTCAGTTAATTTGAATTCGCGTTGGTAAGCTCGCTTATACTATGTAACACAGCCCACCCCTAGTGATATATAACCTCGCTTATAATATTTTTCTTTTGTTTTGCTGATGTGGGAGTTTGTTTAAAGTCTAGGGTGTTACATAGACCTCCTCTTATGGACTCAACGTCAGGTTTTCCCCATTGTATGAGATTCGCCTAGACTCAGTGTTGAAGTTTGCCCCGCCTAATCGGGATTCACCTAAATTCAGTTAAACTCTGACATACCATCGGCAAGGTTGACACAAGAGCGGCTCTGATACCATCTTTGTCACGTCCCAAACTACCTCCTAGACGTGATTGGCACCCAGCTAGCACCACCGCTAGGCGAACCCATTTCTCATACGTTTAACCATTACACAAACACTGAAAGAACAATAAGTGCAGGTCTAAAAGCATTACTAATAATTAAAAATGAATTAGTTACCGATCAATACCTTAGTCAATTGGTAGAAAGACCAATGGTCACTCAAATAATTATATTCTAACTCAAATCTCACACTCAGACCATGGAGCATCAAACATAGTGGCGTGAGTAAAGTTGAAAGGTATGCAAACTCCAAAGAAAAGAAAATAACCGACACAAACGAGATAAAGCTGTAGTGACAACCTCCACGAACAATACGGTGGCTCACCTCAACAACATAATCGGCTCGAACGAACTCTTAAGCTACTAGCTCTATTGTCCGCAATAGTATCTGCATGAAGAGGCAGGTAACGAGTGAGTTATGCATAAATATAACCCAGTACGATTCTCGACCCGCCACTATGAGTACCACTGGAACAAGTATTAAAAAATACAAACACACCACAACAAGAACAATATAATAAATACGATAATTATACAATAAGTTGATATATATGTATCAACAGAGTTAATAAGAACTAATCAACAAGAACACAAATATCTCAACCCCTTACAAACTAAGGACTTGTTATGATTGCAGTAAAAGAAATTAGCCAACACCTCTATAAGTCCACAACGGCACCACAATGCTTCAAATATGTAACGGAGCATACACAATGCTCATTGAAGCATACACAATGCCCCAAATATATCAAGAAGCATACACAATGCTCTTGTGTGACTGACAATCGTATCAAATCCAATATCATGGCTGACGTCCGTATCAAATCCAACATCATGGCTCACGGCCGTATCAAATCCACTCACAACCGTATCAAATCCAACATCATGTCTTACAGCCGTATCAAAACTATCAAACCCTATCATGGCTCACAGCCGTATCACATCATCAAACAACTTATAAAATAATTTTGGTATTTTTTTCATAAAACAATATATTTGGGGCTAGTAAAGACCACTGAATTTTCCAAGTGCACGCTTGTCCCGACACATGGATCAAGCAGAGAAAATACATTTTAAAACGGATTTTAGAAAAACATGTATCAAAACTTAAAGTCTCACTTACCTCGCTAACGGGAAGTTCCCCCACCTTGCAACGTCTAGAACACCAACCAAACGGCCTCCAATGACCTCAATCTATTCAAAATATTGAATAACACGTCGTAATTAGTTTAGGTGGATAATTTTCATAATCTTAGGACAACTCAAAATCACATTCAACCCCCGATCTAATTAATAAATAATTTGTACACAAACATATTGAAAACGATTAGCGAAAAATAGCTTCATAAGAATATACCATGGCTCATACCATATAATTCTTTTACTTATGTCAATCATTGGCATAAGTGTTATGTTTCCTAAATTGAAAATGGTAAAAATCAAAATTGGTAAAATTGTATCACCATAAATCTTTTCCATGGCAGATTTAAAAAGTAGATTTCAACCCAATATTTCTATTTGCATTATTCATATTACAATACAATCATGGATGTTATTACTATTCCTTCTCACTTTCTAATCATTACCCGTTACTAGTTAATTAATGCCAACAACCAAAAAAAATAGGTGTCCTACGTTTTAGTGGAGACTTTGTAAGGAAGGGTTAGGAATTAGTTCCAAATCATTGAAATATTATTATATGGGTACATACAATAACTATCCTCTGCAAAGAAAATCAATTCCATGCTTACCATTATACAAATATTGATAAAGTACTAGATTTTATAGCCCTTTCCTTCCACAAAATTTTACATATAGTGGCGCTGGAACACCATCAAATACTCCTACATATCACATACGATGGTGATGGAACACATCCATACACCCTACATGACACTCTTACTCACGACGGTACTAAAATACATCCACACACCCCTACGTTAATGCTATATGTACTATTACTCTCGTCACACATAGCGACACGAGCATCTCTTGTCATTGCACTATCTATCGCACGGATTGCTACAAAAGTTAGTATATTGTATAAGCAATTCAGACAGAATCAGGCGCACGATGTCACTTAGCCTATCACAATCACCTAAACTAGGATCACAACTAACTCAACGAATGTGTATACTAACTATAATGTCTACAATTATCTACTTTCAATTTCTCTCAGAAGCAACCAAATTTGCGGAAAAAATTCTGAGTCTCTATCAGTGGCGGAGGCAGGATCTCCGCTAAGGGGGTTCAAAGAGAAAAAAAGGTTTAAAATAATTGTAACTAGTGGGAGTTGAACCTATGACGTTACAAAGGATTTGAACCCCTTTGACCACTAAGCTACAACTTTGGACTGTGTCAAGGAGATTCAAAACTCAATATATAGAGGTAAAAAACATACTTCATTCCGCCCTCCTAAATCCGCCCCTGGTCTCTATCACTCACATTTAACATATGAATAGTTCAAATGTAAAGGAGCGACATCTATGACGTCTCGTATCACCCTCTACCATTGTTAGCTCCCTTTCTTCTAATCTCGGTGCACATTTGTGGATCTCAAAGGTACTTAATATCATAAACATGTATATCCTCGAATGCAAATTTCCTCAAATCAACTACTATGGCGTAAACACATCCACTCTCTAGTTGCAACATTTTTTTTGTTCACTGTCAAGTGGGTCTCAATATTCCACGTCTTACCGCAGCTAATTCTCCATCATCACATAAACATTGAAAGTTATATCTCCTAATTAAATTCCATTATTATTTACAGTAGTAAGAATTCCAAGTAGTAATTTCATATTACTTTACAAACAAAGTCCAAAAGCAGTGATGGGGTCTTCGTTCCAATTTTCCATTCCCATATCTCAAACTTTGGACAGAATCCTTCATTGACAAAATATAAGAGGGGTGTTGAGTATATAAGTTAACAAATCTTAAACTCTGTTAACACGTTTTAAACTCGTGAGGGCCTACGTGCGGACAATATCCTAGCGAGCTGGACGGTTACAGATGGTATCAAAGCTACTTTTATGTTAGCCATGCCGATGGTGGGTCAGAGTTCAGCTGAGTTTAGGCAAATCTCGGTTAGGCGAGGCAAACCTCAATGATGAGTGCGAGGGCGCTGAGTCCATAAGAGGAGTGTATGTAACATCAGACTTTAGACAGAGTCCCACATTGGTAAAACACAAGAGGGATGTAGAGTATATAAGTTAACAAGCCCTAGATGTCACACCCCTTTTCTAACCCCCAGAAGATATGTGTGTTATTGGATTGTTGTGGGTTAAAGAGTTTTTCCAATTAAAGTGACAAACTTGAGTTGGGATTATTTATTTGCAGAGTCGCCACTTGAAATTTTTTTTATCCGGTGTTCCAAGTCACATTTTATTTGAATCCCTAGTCAAAGGAAAGTTTGACTCTATTTTACCGGCTCGCGAAAACAAAGTTCAGGTAAGGAATTCTGTTGACTGGGGAGAAGGTGTAAGACAATCCCCGAGTCCCGTGGTTCTAGCACGGTCGCTTTATTGACTTAAACCTGGATTTAATTAATTATGGACAAACTACGATTTATATGACTTTTATGTTTAGCGAATGCGTGATTGAATAACAAAACTAATTTACTTGTCATAATTGCGCCTGACAAGCGAATCCGAAATCATAGCAATTAATTATTTGTAATACTTTGAAAAATTACTACACTTAAAAAAATTAGCTCTTGAAAATTTAAAAGTCAACTATCGCGCTACGCACGCGAATCCGCAATTTTGGCAAAGAATTAACTAAATTAAAAAATTAACTAGAAACTAATGAGTATGGGATGAGATTATTGAATTGATTTATTAAGTGTTAAACATCACGCTATGCAAGTGCTTCCTCCAAGTTAAAGCGCGCCTACTAATTGCCTACCGTTTAAATTAATTAAGTAATTATGTTATTTTAATTTAAGGGAAGGGGCTGATCTAATTGGTTCACAATTTCCCTTACCTCTAGTGTCACAGTGGACATGAGTCCACGCCTAACTTAGCAAAAAGATTTAGTCATGACAATAGGAAGTTTTTAATACACAATTGAGATGAACTGTAATAAATAAATAAACCATTTAAAGATTACATTTTTAAACATATAATATCATTCTTTTATTCTAAATTGGATATTGAAAACTTGTTCGTATCCTAAAGCTATTTCAAACGTCCAAAAAAAAAAAAAAAGATCAGAGAATGCTCTTTATTTACTAGACGAACAGTCATACAAACTAGCAAGTTATAACAAAATTAAGGCCAACAAAAAAAATCGTAAATCTTTAACGTTGACTGACGGAAGTAAAGGATATTCAAACAAAGGCTTCAAACCACTCTTAAATTGAATGACATTTACATTTTATTTGAAACACAAAATAAATGCCTTAACTGGAACATAAACCAAAAGAAAAAAAAAATTGACGAAAGGCTAGAGTTATTTGCTACAGATTCTCATAAATGTGATCAATATGAACATAAACTTTGTTAACATACAAGTTTATGCAGAGATTGGAAACTAAAAGTATAGTTAGCATTTACACACAGATAGGCATTTCTCATCATTCGTAGACACAAGTAAAATTACACTTAAATAATAAACTCAAGTTTAAAGCTATGAACTTCATTAAATAAATTATAATACACTTCACGATTTACATGGTTGAGATAAATACCTAGATAGCAGAGATGGAATAAACCAGCAACAAACTCAACCAAAATGAGTCAGCAACAGCAGCAATAAAACCAGCAAAACCGAACAAAAACCAACCAGAATGAAACCGGTCAAACTCTCAGTGTTCTCCTATTTTTGAAGAGGTTTTCCACTCAACAAACTATTAACAAAAAAAATTCTCAAGTTTCAGCCATTAAAGAATACTTAGCAGCTGCTTTTGCTTCTCTCAAGTTAAGTTTTTTCTTTTAAAGTGTAAAAGATGTCCATCAGTTGGGTCCTAGATGTGTTCTTTAGTGTGAAAGAATGACCTCCTTAAGTAGAAAAAGTAAGTCTTTTGGACAGATTTTTGAAAAGTAGTTGTACTCTTAGCATGCTTCAAATAGTAAAGTAACCAACTATGTGCTCTACTCAATCATTCCTTTCTACACTCTAAACTTTAACATTAGCAACTAAATAACTAAAGTATTATATTTCATCATATTGAAACTAATAAGAGCCAACATAAGACTAGTATAATTGTAAACCAATTGAATCGCTCCAACAATGAACCAAACTAACTAGCTAATTCGAACTTCAATCAAATTCATCACATGAATCAAAATCTAATAGAGCTAATACACGTATTAAGAGAATTCTTAACAAGCACAACCAAACTGTAGTCATGAAGAAACTGAACATATGACCAACACAATTTAGAAAATAAAACAGAACCTAAATTAAACTAAAGCTAAGTTTAACATAAAACAAAAGGAGAGAAAAAATGAAAAAGGATTAGGATTTCAACCTGTATTATCTGTGAAAGCGAATATCAAACTATCTAACAAAGAAGAAATGATTAACAGAACTTAAACCTATACTAAAATGCTAAAATCAATCACAAAAGATAGGGAAAAAAAAGAACGGGGAGAAGGTAATCGATATTACCCAACTTCAAACATTCGGGCAGTAGCAGTAGCACAGTGGCATTGGCTGTGGCTCGGTTCGAGCAAGCTTCGATTATTGATATTCATCGAAACCAAGAACTCCGGCGAATCTGAGTCTGATTTCAATGATATCAACAACACAAACTTGCTCGAGGCCGGTTTGAAAAGAGAAACGAGAGGCAGTGGTGGTTGAGGGGTGGCAGTGACGGCGGTGAATCGGCAGTGGGGTGGTCGCCGGATTTTCGGGGTGAAATTGACATCAATAGGTAGGTCTTGAAGAACTCTATCTGTTGATGTATGTATTATAGTGTGGGTAGATTTATAACTTCACGAATTTTGGTAAAAAAAGGGCGGCTAGGGTTTCGATTTTTTCTAGATTTGTGGAGATAGGAAGGTTTTTGAAAGAATTGAGTTGGAGATATATTAAGAGGAGGAAGAGAGGAGAAGATGGTGAATTTTTGGTGCGGAAATGAGGCGGTCGGACGGCGGCAGCGGTAGGCAGAGGCGGCGGTAGGCAGAGGCGGCGGCCGTGGGAGAGTGAGAGAAGAGAGAGAGAGCTAGGGTTTAGATTTTAGGTTAATTAGAGCAAAATTTCTGATTTTTATCTTTATATATGAAATGAAAGATTAAATTAGGGTCATTGGATTGAAAATATCTGATGGCTAAGATTGACCCCTTGTAACTTAACCAAAACGACGTAGTTTGATTATGAAACTACGTCGTTTTAACACTAACCTGGCAGCCATCTACTTGGCATTGAAATTGCACTCTTAGCCACCTAACTATTTCATTTTTATCCCATTTACCTTAATCTTATCTTATTAAACTAAAATCTAATTAACCTAACTACCAACCAATAAAACAAAACCTAATAAAACTCATTAGCTAATAATTGAATTAATTATATGAGAAATCAATTTGATTAACTTATCAAATAATTAGTCAATTAAAAGTGCGCACATAAAAAGAAAAGTATATATTTTTTTTGGTATTTTTATGACAAGAAGTTCAAAAAAAAAAGTGCACAAAATATAAGAAAATTAATTATTGAAGGAGAATTAACATTAACAAATTTAGGAGAATTTAAATGGTGCAAAAATTAGGTATTCACAGCTGCCCCTCTTTGCTCGAGAACATGAAGAGTTTCGTGCAAAGAAAAGTGAATGCCATGGCTAATTTTGCTCGTGTATTACTCCAATGAAAGCATTCTTGAAAAAAAATGGTGACCAGACTTTGCTTCTGAGGCTGCCTACATATCCTTGGTTATAAAGGAATCAGGTTAGTGTAGTTCTGGAAAACATTTGGTAGATGCGACTACCAGACACAAGATTTAAGATTGTTGTTGTTGTTGTTGTTGTTTTTGTTGTTGTTGTTGTTGTTGTTTCTTGCTGCTTACAACAAAAGAAGAGGAGAACTACATATTGCTACAAGCTAAGAGTTACAAAATTCCTATATATGCGTCTTCTGGAGTCAAATCTTGATTCTTAACTTGCTCACTTGTGTTGACCTTAGATTGGATCTTGATTCTCCTTGAAGAAAAGATTATGACTCAATCTCGATTGCTTGCTTTCTGGATCAGAATTTGAGAAGATGAATCTTGAGAAGCTGAGTTGCTGACACATTGTCAAAGTTAACTCCAACTATCATGTGATCGTCCTTCTGATGTTAACTGAAATTGCAAGCTTCGATCGTTACAAATTGTGCTCTACGGCGGGCCTGCAAAGCCATCAAAGATGAACAAAAATTTTCTGCCCCAGTTTGGACTAGGAAAATTTTGTGAGTTATTAGAGAAAGCTATAAACTATCTGATTTATTGAAAGGCAGACGAAAACAGTAGTATAAACTAGCTAAACGAGATAAAATTTTGTAACAAGGGATTGTGTACCCTACGTTACCAGAGGATATGTAATCAGGGGTCGGTGCCCTGTATTACTGAAAGAAAATGTAACCAGGGGTTGGCACCCTGTATTACTAAAATGAATGTAACTAGGGGTCGGTACCCTGTATTACTGAAAGGAATGTAACCAGGGGTTGGTAACCTGTATTACTAGGAAGGAATGTAATCAGGAGTTGGTACCCTGTATATATGGAAGGAAAGTAACCAGGGGTTGACGCCCTGTATCACTAGGAAGGAATGTAACCAGGGGTTGGTACCCTGTATTACTAAAAGAAATGTAAACAAGGGTTGGTACCCTGTATGACTTCTTCTACGAGTCAAACCTCTAGTTTCCCCGACTTCTTCTATGATTTCCTTACCTTTGTAAGTCATTACAGTTTTGTTGTAGTTCCAAGGAATGGTCTTCGTGTTTGTCACATGGGGTTGCATGACAGGTTTGATTATGATTGGCTCAGTTATACCCTTCGTACTGCCCTGGTTCTGCCTTGTGATGGGGTGGTCCAAGGACATATAACCTTGGGCTTGGAACATTGGAGCGAACTTCCAACCTTGAGATTTTTAGAACAAATAAAGTTGTCTTCTCTGAGCTCTAGGCGCCTTTCACAATCAATGGCACATCTCGGCTTGGACTTACTTTTAGACCCTTTCCTTCTTGAATTGCTCCTGATGTCATTTCTACTCGACTAGCCGACTTGTATTCTTGATCTCAGCCAATCATTCCCACAAAATGAACATCATTATGTACTGGCAAGGGGTTGTTGGTCACATTAGGAGGGTCCTCGTCATTTGCCACCACAATTATTTTTTCAGCAATTAGTCTTTCTATGGCTCTTTTCAGAGTCCAACAGTCATCAGTGCTATGCCCCGGGGCCCCTGAATGATATTCACATCTAGCATTTGCTTGAAATCCATGTGAATCAGGATGCATATGGTGGGGAGCGATGGGTCCAATCACGCCTATTTGCTTCAGCTTGTGGAATAAACTAGAGTATGATTCAGCCAATGGGGTGAATTTTTCTGCCGGCCTTTGCTCTCGACCATAATCCTGCCTGGGACGAGCATTGTAGGGTGCCCGAAAATTTTGCTGCTGAGGTCGGGGGATCCTTGGAGCTGGTGCCCGTACTTGCTGATTGGGATGACGAGCATAAGACTGAGCATTGAACACTGTGTACTGTGGTGGGCCCACAGAGTATTGAGGAATTGGCGGAGGATAATAATGTCGAGGGTAGTTGGATTGCCCCTGCTGAACTTGCACATAAGGGTGCGGTGCCCCCCTTTGAACTTCCCCGGATCCATAAGTCATTATGGACCCCTCATATCCCTTCTTTTTATTTGCGAAACTTCCTGACCCAATTTGGATAGCTTGAGTAGTGGCTTTGAAAGCAGCTTGACTTACAATTCTGCCAGTCTTGAGGTCATTTTCGATCATTTCCCCTATTTTGATTTCTTCTGAAAAAGGTCTACCCATAGCGGACATCATGTTCTGAAAGTAATCAGGCTCTTGAACCTCCAGAAAAACAGCGATCAACTCATGGTTATCCGTGGGTGGCTTGACTCTAGCCGCTTGCTCCCTCCACTTGATTGCATACTCCCTAAAGCTTTCAGTCGGCTTCTTCTTCATATTGGACAGGGAATTGTGATCTGGGGCAATATCTATGTTGTACTGGAATTGTTTGATGAAGGCCTGAGCGATGTCGTCCCAGACATGCCAGTGAGAGATATCTTGGTCGATGAACCATTTTGAGGCTACCCCCAAAAGACTTTCCCCAAAATAAGCCATCAATAATTCTTCTTTTCCACCTGCACCCCTCAGCTGGTTGCAGTACCTTTTCAAGTGGGCAATGGGGTCGCCGTGTCCATCATACTTCTCAAATTTTGGAGTCTTGAACCCTGGCGGAAAATGGATGTGAGGGAACATGCATTGATCACTGAAAGATACACTTTTATGACCGCCTAGTCCTTGTATGTTCTTTATGTTTTGTTCAAGACTCTTCATCTTCCTGGCCATCTCATCTGGATCAACTGTCTGGGCAGGCTTTCATTTTCCACCGGGGACTCGTACTGAGGAGTCTGATTGTATGGAGCCGAGACCCTGAAATCCATATTTAGAGAGTAGTATTGGCCATCACAAGCATGGGATGGTGGCTCGTTGTTTGGCCTCACCATAGGAGGTGGTGGCGGGATTATATATACCGGCACGCCAGACACGATAAGAGGGGTGTTCCTGACCGGTGCGGCTGGAGGTTGCACATTAGAGGTTCTAGGAGCGGCATGGAAGTTGTAGTTTGGCACATACCCTGGTGGTAGAATGTGATCACTCGTTGCATGGGGCGGTGGTTGAGTAGCCAGGGGTACAATGGAAGTTCCTTCTGAGGGACCCTGAGGCGGAGGCTGACCGGAGACCCAAGCCTGATATACATCATCCAATTGTTGTTTTAATCGTCTCACTTCCTCCGACTCTTGCTCAATTGACTGACCATGGGGTTCGTCACTGACCAACTCGATTTTATCATTATTAGCCATCAGTACCTTCCCTTTAGATCTGGTGAAGTAATGATGTGTTGCTAGTTTCACCACGAACCAACCACCTTAATCTTACTAGATAAGAGACAACAAACGTGTTAGGGTTAAGCATTTTACACATATGAATCACACGTAATATGCCATGTTCCTAATATTGTCACCATTTCTAACATGCTTTTGGAAGGCTTCATGTTTCATCCCGACTTATAAGGCTGTTGCTTATTGGTGCTCCCAAATTTTTCTTTTTCTCTTTTTTTTTTTTTCTTCTCTTTCTCATTTTTCTCTTTTCTTTTCACTTGCCTATTTATGTTCCCTCATTTTAAAGTTATTGAAATATTTTGATCGAACCTTTTAGGGGTTGCCTACGTATCATGTCGCCGCATGAATCAGATCATCACGTAGTTCAGGGACACGACCCTCTTTTTTTTTTTCTTCTTTTCTTTTTATACAAAACAACATTATTTTCTTCTTTTTCGAATTTTTTCTAAAACAAAATCTTTTTCATTAATTTTCATTTTTTGGTACAAGACTCAATAACAAGAATTACATAAAGATAAACTGTTTAAACAAGACCAGACTTGACTCAAATAGACTTTTTAAGACAAAGGGCAACATAACAAGACTCAAAACAACAAAAGACTCTTACATTCTCAAAAACCACAAAGGAACAATCAAATGATCTGCCAGCTAAAAGAAGATCCAAAATTCTTCAAGAGAATCCACCAGAATAATTGTAGTCATGGAGCTTATTCCTGTGGTTGACCCCCAACATCACGGTATATCCTCTCTAAATCTGCAGATATGTGACGAGCGACGTTCAATGATACTTCAGCAAATCGTTCGGGCGTCATTCCCTGACAACTCCTGCAAGCTCGGGAGGTATATGTGGCTACCTCGAGGATCTTTCCCTTAATGTGTTCCTGAGCCAAGTGAAACTCTTGATTTTGTTGACCACGAGTCTCAGCTTGATCTAGTGCATCACGCTCACACTCCAAGGCCATATTTTTTGGCGTCGAATTTCCAGTGACTCCCCCTCCAACCGATTGATCATACTTTGGTAGTGATGTCTTTCTATTTCAAACTCCGCGATCTGGCGCTCCTTGCTTGACTCAACTCCCCCTATCTGATCCCTCAGACCTTGTATTAACGGAGCAAAACCTCTGCGCTCATGATCACGGATCACCTTGAACTGAGCTTCTCTTTCTTCCTGTTGTTGAGCAGTAGTGATCACTTTTTCCTGCCTAATTTGAGCTTTGAGTGCTCGCCTCTCTTGTGCCCACTTAGCCTTTTCCCGCTCGAAATCAACCTGTTGTATGTCCATGGATGTCTCCATAATGACTTTATCTTCTTGTAAAATGTCAATATGGGATTGGAACTCTAGTGTTACTTCCTTCTGGCTTCTCTAACTCTGGACTCGATCTCCTCTTCCCAATCAGTCGCATGCCGTATGGATCTTTCTGGCCTTTGCTCCGGGATAGACTTGTTGTGAAACCACTCAAGGTATGCGAGGATTACCTCCCCACGCTCACGATCAACTACCATCTCGTCCAAATCAGAAAATCGACCACCAAACCAAACCTTTTGTGCATATGACTCCCTTGGAGGTTCCTCTACCTTGAATTCCCACATGAACGGACGCATGTCCTCAGTCGGGGGCCTCTTTTTCTCTCTCCCTAGCTGGAGCATGACGCGTAGGGGTGCATAGAGTTGGAAACCTCTGAAACTGTTGAGTATGAAGAACGGACGATACGTCGACATATGCATGATCCTAGCAGAAGGGAACCAATAATAGTTCCAAGTGATTCTATCGGCACTCAACGAACCGAGGAATGTCCGCCAAGCCCTCACCCCCTCTGGAAGATTACAACTCGAGGCCCTGTCTGGGTGACATTCGATGTAATTCAGCCAATTGTCATTGAAATTTATTACTATTGGATGATGATAAAGGTGCTCTATGAACCACATCTGCATCAGAATGTTGCATCCCTCGAAGTAATATTCAACCTCTTGGCAGCGGGTCAAAGCTCGAAAAATATCTCCCAGAATCATGGGAAGAATGGTGTGATCCTCGCTACTTTGAAAAAACGAGACTACCGCAGCTAATCGAATTCTGATGCGCCCACCGCGCTCTAGAAAGACCATGATCCCCAGAAATGATATCATGAACGCGAAGACTCTCAACTCCCTCCATGCGTCGTAACTTAATTGGTTGATGATTTCTGTGCCTGAGAAGTTTTCAAACCCTTTCTCGTCCCTAAATCTGTCAAAGAAATATTCCAACGGAACCCAACCTTCGTCCAGGCAACCCATCGAAATTCGACGGAGGCATAACTTTTTCAAAAAGTTGTTCACACCAAATTTTCTCGGAGCAGCAGGCTTTCTCCCATGAAGGTCCCTCCCTAATCCGGTAAACCCACCTAATTCTTCCAATGTAGGCATCATTTCACAATCTTTGAACCTGAAGACATTGTTCATGGGGTCCCAAAAACCTACTAGCGCCTCGATTAAATCTCTGTTAGGCTTAATCCCGATGATGATTGTGAGGAATTTGATGTGCTTAAATACTTGATTTTGTTCCCCTGTCGCAAAACTAGCCCACCAATTACAGAGACTACTCGGGGTCTTATCTCTTATAAAAAACATAGGAGGTGTCTCGTCCCTTACCCTTTTCTGGTTGCTTCTTTGTGGAGAATTCATGGTGAACCTAAGAATAAGATAAAAGGGGGTCAGGACTCTCCTAAGCTATATGAAATTCTGATTATTCCTTTTTATTTATTTTAAAAAAGAAAAAACGCCATTTAGGACTCGATCTATTTACTATTTTTGAAATTAGCAGACACAAAAAGTAGGGAAATGACTTATTATTATAAAAACGGCCTTTTGCTTATTATTATAAAAACGGAAATGACTAAGCATGGGGACAAAATAAAAATAAAAATAAAAATAAAAAAGTAAAATAAGAAATAGACAAACTAAAAATGGCTACTTTAACAAAAACGGCCATTCGGTACTTTCCAGGAAGATTTTAAGGTTGTCTTGAAAAAACGGCCGAAATACGAGGGCAAACAGTAAAAGGTGACCAAAGAATATGAATCTTTTTTTTTACGAATTTCGAAAAAAAAATTAAAGAAGAAAGGAACTTTTTTTTTTGGGGATATTTGTACCTTTATTTTGAATTTATGAAAGGAATACTTCTAAAGAAAAAGATTTTTTTTTTGAATCTTGAATTTTCTTTTCAATTGTCGAAAGAATGAAAATATTTTTGATTTTTGATTCTAGTTTTTTTCCAAAATGTTTTTTTTTTTTTGAAAGAAAGACTTCTAAAGAAGAAAGAAAATATTTTTTGAATTTTGATTTTTTGATATTTGGGAAAAATACTTCTAAAAAGAAGGTGGAAAAATATTTTTCGGATTTTGATTTTATTCTGTTTTAAAATGGAAGAAAATATTTTTTGGGCTTAAATTTTTTTATTTGGGATTTCTAAAGATATACTTCTAAAAAATGAATTAAAGGATTTTTTTTTTGGCTTTTTGAAAAATGAGGGTCGGAACTTATGAAGTTTGCCTACGAATCTCACATCCGGTGAGAATCAGACCCGCGTAGTTCGGTGAAACTGACTTTTCTCTTTTGATTTTTTATGAAAATAATATTTACATCTCACGTCAGACTACTACAAAATCTTAGTAAAAAAAAGATTATTTGTACTAAACTAGGAGAGTGTTTTTTTTTTTCTTTTTTGAAATTCCGCTCAACTATTTTCTAAAGCCGGTCAACAACGCAAGCAAACCTTCCAAATGATGTAACAAGTAGCACAAAAGTGAACATGATGGTCTCAAAGAGGATACATGTCTTATACGGACCCGACCCCTGTGTCGAGTTTCGCTAAGTTAAATGCACGTGATGCAAATAAAGTGAACCTACTAGGGATATCCGGCATGAGGTTTGTTCTTCTAGGTTTAAATACCAGTGGAGAATGTATGTAGACCGGCTTACTCGAGCAGACAACTCGAGCTGAGGAGGGTCAGTATACCAGTAGCATTGCTTTCCTGCTTAACTGGTGGTGCCCCCCGCCAAAAGCATGTGTGACTAAAATCCTTCACCGGGTGACAAGCACCTCGACTATCTCAAAGAAAGTGGGCTATGTCAAACAAATGCCCAATTCTTAGTTTCAAGATGACTCGGAGGGGGTGCGTGAGAAGACAGTTTATATGTAGATTTCAACAATATCAAAGCCGTAAAAAGCGAACAAGTAGCACATTAGGCACAAATAAATCACAATATATACAAAATTAATGAAGCCAAATAAAAAGTCAACATGTACAAGCTCGAATTCTGGTTCTCCCCAACAGAGTCGCCGGAGCTGTCACACCCTTTTTTCAACCCCCAGAAGATATGTGTGTTATTGGATTGTTGTGGGTTAAAGAGTTTTTCCAATTAGAGTGACAAACTTGAGTAGGGATTATTTATTTACAGAGTCGCCACTTGGAATNTTTATTTGGGATTTCTAAAGATATACTTCTAAAAAATGAATTAAAGGATTTTTTTTTTGGCTTTTTGAAAAATGAGGGTCGGAACTTATGAAGTTTGCCTACGAATCTCACATCCGGTGAGAATCAGACCCGCGTAGTTCGGTGAAACTGACTTTTCTCTTTTGATTTTTTATGAAAATAATATTTACATCTCACGTCAGACTACTACAAAATCTTAGTAAAAAAAAGATTATTTGTACTAAACTAGGAGAGTGTTTTTTTTTTCTTTTTTGAAATTCCGCTCAACTATTTTCTAAAGCCGGTCAACAACGCAAGCAAACCTTCCAAATGATGTAACAAGTAGCACAAAAGTGAACATGATGGTCTCAAAGAGGATACATGTCTTATACGGACCCGACCCCTGTGTCGAGTTTCGCTAAGTTAAATGCACGTGATGCAAATAAAGTGAACCTACTAGGGATATCCGGCATGAGGTTTGTTCTTCTAGGTTTAAATACCAGTGGAGAATGTATGTAGACCGGCTTACTCGAGCAGACAACTCGAGCTGAGGAGGGTCAGTATACCAGTAGCATTGCTTTCCTGCTTAACTGGTGGTGCCCCCCGCCAAAAGCATGTGTGACTAAAATCCTTCACCGGGTGACAAGCACCTCGACTATCTCAAAGAAAGTGGGCTATGTCAAACAAATGCCCAATTCTTAGTTTCAAGATGACTCGGAGGGGGTGCGTGAGAAGACAGTTTATATGTAGATTTCAACAATATCAAAGCCGTAAAAAGCGAACAAGTAGCACATTAGGCACAAATAAATCACAATATATACAAAATTAATGAAGCCAAATAAAAAGTCAACATGTACAAGCTCGAATTCTGGTTCTCCCCAACAGAGTCGCCGGAGCTGTCACACCCTTTTTTCAACCCCCAGAAGATATGTGTGTTATTGGATTGTTGTGGGTTAAAGAGTTTTTCCAATTAGAGTGACAAACTTGAGTAGGGATTATTTATTTACAGAGTCGCCACTTGGAATTTTTTTTATCCGGTGTTCCAAGTCACCTTTTATTTGAATCCCTAGTCAAAGGAAAGTTTGACTCTATTTTACCGGTCCGCGAAAACAAAGTTCGGGTAAGGAATTATGTTGACTGGGGAGAAGGTGTAAGGCAATCCCTGAGTCCCGTGGTTCTAGCACGGTCGCTTTATTGACTTAAACCTGGCTTTAATTAATTATGGACAAACTGCGATTTATATGACTTTTATGTTTTATCTATCTGCTCTTACTTCTTGATTATTAGAATTACTAACCAAAATAATTTGGATAATATTACGTTTTCATAACCACGCTACGCAAGCGAATGCGTGATTGAATAACAAAATTAATTTACTTGTCATAATTGCGCCTCGCAAGCGAATCCGAAATCATAGCAATTAATTATTTGTAATACTTTGAAAAATTATTACACTTGAGAAAATTAGATCTTGAAAATTTAAAAGTCAACTATCGCGCTACGCACGCAATCCGCAATTTTGGCAAAGAATTAACTAAATTAAAAGATTAACTAGAAACTAATGAGTATGGGATGAGATTATTGAATTGATTTATTAAGTGTTAAACATCACGCTACGCAAGCGCTTCCACCAAGTTAAAACGCGTCTACTAATTGCCTAGCATTTAAATTAATTAAGTAATTATGTTATTTTAATTTAAGGGAAGGGGCTGATCTAATTGGTTCACAATTTCCCTTACCTCTACTGTCACAGTGGACATGAGTCCACGCCTAACTTAGCAAAAAGATTTAGTCATGATTATAGGAAGCTTTTAATGTACAATTGAGATGAAGTGTAATAAATAAATAAATAAACTATTTAAAGATTACATTTTTAAACTTATAATACCATTCATTTATTCTAAATTAGGTATTGTAAACTTGTACGCATCTTAAAGCTATTTCAACCGTCCAAAAAAAAAGATCAGAGAATGCTCTTTATTTACTAGACTAACAGTCATACAAACTAACAAGTTATAACAAAATTAAGGCCAACAAGAAAATTCGTAAATCTTTAACATTGACTGACAGAAGTAAAGGATATTCAAACAAACGCTTCAAACCACTCTTAAATTGAATCACATTTATATTTTATTTGAAACACAAAATAAATGCCTTAACTGGAACATAAACCAAAAGAAAAAAAAATTTGACGGAAGGCTAGAGTTATTTGCTACAGATTTTCATGAATGTGATCAATATGAACATAAACGTTGTTAACACACAAGTTTATGCATAGATTGAAAACTAAAAGCATAGTTAGCATTTACACAGATAGGCATTTCTCACCATTCGTAGACACAAGTAAAATTGCACTTAAATAATAAACTCGAGTTTAAAGTTATGAACATCATTACATAAAATTTAATACACTTCACGATTTACATGGTTGAGATAAATACCTAGATAGCAGAGATGGAATAAACCAGCAACAATGAACCAGCAACAAACCCAACCAAAATGAATCAAGAACAACAGCAATTGAACCAGCAAAACTGAACAAAAACCAACAAGAATGAAACCGGTCAAACTCTCAGTGTTCTCCTATTTTTGAAGAGGTTTTCCACTCAAGAAACTATTAACAAAATAAACTCTCAAGTTTCAGCCATTAAAGAATACTTAGCAGCTGCTTTTGCCTATCTCAAGTTAAGTTTTTTCTTTTAAAGTGTAAGAGATGTCCAGCAGTTGGGTCCCAGATTACGTGTTCTTTAGTGTGAAAGAATGAACTCCTTAAGTAGGAAAAGTAAGCACTTTTGGACTGATTTTGGTTTTTCAAAAATCTGTCCAAAAAACTTACTTTTTATCACCAAAAACCTGTCCAAGGACTGTCCAAATAGGAGAAAGGACAGTCCTTTTCACTAAATTCTAACACAAGAAGAGTAGTTGTACTCTTAGCATGCTTCAAATAGTAAAAGTAACCAACTATGTGCTCTACTCAATCGTTCTTTTCTACACCCTCAACTTTAACATTAGCAACTAAATAACTAAAGTGCTATATTTCATCACATTGAAACTAATAAAAGCCAACAGAAGACTAGTATAATTGTAAACCAATTGAATCGCTCCGACAATGAACCAAACTAACTAGCTAATTCGAACTTCAATCAAATTCATCACATGAATCAAAATCGAATAGAGCTAATACAAGTATTAAGAGAATTGTTAACAAGCACAACCAAACTGTAGTCATGAAGAAACTGAACATATGACCAACACAATTTAGAAAATAAAACAGAACCTAAATTAAACTAAATCTAAGTTTAACATAAAACAAAAGGAGAGAAAAAATGAAAAAGGATTAGGATTTCAACCTGTATTATCTGTGAAAGCGAATATCAAACTAACTAACAAAGAAGAAATGATTAACAGAACTTAAACCTATACTAAAGTGCTAAAATCAATCACAAAATATAGGGAAAAAAGAACGGGGAGAAGGTAATCGATATTACCCAATTTCAAACATTCGGGCAGTAACACAATGGCATTGGCGGTGGCTCAATTCGAGCAAGCTCGATTATTGATATTCATCAAAACCAAGAACTCCGGCGAATCCGAGTCTGGTTTCAATGATATCAACAACACAAACTTGCTCGAGGCCGGTTTGAAAAGAGAAACGAGAGGCAGTGGTGGTTGAGGGGTGACAGTGACGGCGGTGAATCGACAGTGGGGTGAAATTGACATCAATAGGTAGGTCTTGAAGAACTCTATCCGTTGATGTATGTATTGTAGTGTGGGTAGATTTATAACTTCACGAATTTTTTTAAAAAAAAGTGCGGCTAGGGTTTCGGGTTTCTCTAAATTCGTGGAGATAGGAAGGTTTTTGAAAGATTTGAGTTGGAGATATAGCAAGAGGAGAAGATGGTGAATTTTTGGTGCGGAAATGAGGCGATCGGACGGCGGCGGCGGTAGGCAGAGGCGGCGGCGGTGGGAGAGTGAGAGAAGAGAGAGGGATTTAGGGTTTAGATTTTGGGTTAATTAGAGCAAAATTTCTGATTTTTATCTTTATATATGAAATGAAAGATTAAATTAGGGCCATTAGATTGAAAAGATCTGATGGCTAAGATTGACCCCTTGTAACTTAACCAAAACGACGTAGTTTGATTATGAAACTACGTCGTTTTAACACTAACCTGGCAGCCATTTACTTGGCATTGAAATTGCACTCTTAGCCACCTGACCATTTTATTTTTAGCCCATTTCCCTTAATTTTTTCTTAGTAAACTACAATCTAATTAACCTAAATACCAACCAATAAAACAAAACCTAATAAAACTCATTAGCTAATAATTGAATTAATTATATGAGAAATCAATTTGATTAACTTATCAAATAATTAGTCAATTAAATAAGCACACACAAAAAGAAAAGTATATATTTTTTTTTGATATTTTTATGACAAGAAGTTCAAAAAAAAAATGCACAAAATATAAGAAAAATAATTATTGAAGGAGAATTAACATTAACAAATTTTGGAGCATTTAAATGGTGCAAAAATTAGGTATTCACACTAGATCCTAATGACACGTTTTAAACCTGTGAGGGCCTATGCCCAGAATGGACGATATCACTGGGAGAAATTCAAAAATAGCCAGATCTACAAGTGGTCATTCAAAAATAGCCACACTTTCAAAAGTAATCGAAATTTAGCCACTTTTCATGTAAAGATAAATCTGAACGAAAACATTATTCAAAATCTGGAAAATACTCCAGTATATTATACTGGAGTTCCAACATAAGTATACTGGAACTCCAGCATAAGTATACAGAAACTCCATCATAATATAATGGAGTTACAGCATAAGTATACTAGAACTCCAGCATACGCGTGTTGGAGTGGTGCACCGAACTCCAGTATATTATGCTGAACTGGTCCATGTTGCAGCAAAATAGTGGTTATTTTTCAATGACTTGGCAAACACTGGCTATTTTTGAATGACCGGTCTGAAAACTGACTAATCGGTGCTATTTTTACTATATCACTAGCGGACCAAGTATTATATACGGAGACCTCTAGTTAAGATGATTCTGCATAATAACTCGAGCTACCTCGCATGAGCAATGATGATTTCTAAATGCGATTTAAAAGATGCAAATAAAATCGAATATACATTTTAAAATTTACAACGTCTACACTTCCTTTTCCCCTTCACTGAAAAGAATTACGTTGAGATAATAATACTTAATAGTACTCTAAAAATGTCACATGCATGCACACTATAAATAGGTAAAAGAAAGCGTAAATGCTATAATGCTATCAATGTTAGTTTTCACTATCTCATTACCTGCCTTGGCTGTCATTTAATCGATCAATATTCCTTTTTACGGATCTATATTTAGTAATAGGTAATAACAATTCCTCCGATGTTTGTTATACATATTTTTTAGGCAGATATCGCAGAAATTGTTTTCTCAAGATAAATTTTGATTTATAATATTAATAATTATGACCACAACGAGGGGGAGTTGATATAACCCCTCGAAACAATGCTTCTGTCCTTTCGTGCCCTAATGGGTAGTTTTTAGTGAAACCGCACTCTTTTAACCAAAAAAAGAAGAAGGGAAAAGCACCACGACCATGCAATATCTTTTGCTAGACGATCGTTTTCCAACAATTTAACCATAAAAGTTAGTATATGTTGACCAGATATGGATCTAAGGTTTAAACTCCATCAGTTCAACATTTAAGGTTTTTAATATTGAACTCATTATATTTTTAATGAGCGTTTGGACATAAGAATTGTAAAATTCCGAATAAAAGTGAAAAAAAAAAATTCGAGTGAAAACAATATTTGAAACTTAAAATTTGTATTTAGACATGAATATAATTTTGGATTGTTTTTGAACTTTTGTGAGTAAAATTTTTGTAAAATAGGGTTTTGGAGTTTTTACAATTTTTGAAAAATTTCAAAATGCATCTTCAAGCGAAAATTAAATATGGCTAAAATACTGATTTAGAAATAAAGTAAAAAATAAAAATTGAATAAAATAAAAAACTTTTCATGGCCAAACAGGCTCTTACAATTATGGATTTATATCTACTGTTTTAGTACAATAATTTTAATAAATATTTATACATAAATTTGTTGTCAGCGTCTATAATTATGGTTCGAATCAAACACGTGGACAGTGGTACATTCGACCAGGGTTTTAACTACTATGATTAATGATAATACTGTATATGCACATGGTCATATTGCATTCATATTGAATTGAAGTTGAACTATCGTTTCTGAAAAATATTTAAATAGTCTTAGTTCGCTATAGCAAGGAAACAAAATCTAGTCGAAAAATTGCCATTTCACTCTTAAAATTATCGGAAAATACAATAAAAAATTGTCAATATTATAGAAAGCTATCTGCTACTATATTGAATTCAGGTTAGTCTATTTATTTTTCTCACTTCAAGAAATTACTAAAAGTAAACGGTTAACATGAAGTTCCAATTTGAGGGATGTATCCGTACACTTCTCTGTAAAAGCGGGCCGATTGGTTTTGTGGCTATTTATAAACTTATTTTTAATTTTATGGTCTTATATATTTTTTATTTTACATATATGAGATATTTGTTTTTATACGTAAGAAATATGTCTTTCACATATAAAAAAATTTAAAAATATTTTAAAATTATAAAATGGCATGATGTAAAAATTATTTCTTGAAATCTTTGGTTTACCTGAGGGGTAAAATTTTAGGATCGAAATAATCAGGTATCATGAGTAAGCTAGTAAAACAAATCTTGAACGACGATAAATCAGACAATAGAAAAGAAAAATATCAAAAGAGATACAAATATTTAACGTTATTCAGTCATTGACCTACGTCTACGATGGAGATGAGCAGTTCACTATATAAAAGAGAGTACAATATCGAGAGAACAATATCATGAAGAAACAAACAAAAGTGGCAGGGTAACACTCAGGGACAGACCTATGCTATACAAATAGAGATCACTGATGCCCGTAAAGTTCGGGAAAAACTCCATGTATACATGTATTATGTATATGTCTTTAAAAAAAAGTGATATATTAGTAGTGTGCAGGAATCCTATATGCAAAAGCATATATTGGTTGAATTCAAAATTGTACCCAAGAGCTTCAAATCCTGGGCCCATCTCGGATAACACTTATCACGAAAAGTTCTCATCCTAAATAATACTCTCAAATCTCTTATGATTATATTGTAGAAACTATCGAATGAAAAGAAAATATCCTCAATTTATAAAAATCTAAAAATTTTCCTACAAGAAAAGTAGTAGCAAAATATAACAGATTTATAATTTTTATCACCGGAAGAAAATTTTAATTATGGTAAATTTATTGTTTTTTTCCTCGGACATAGGAAAATCAAAGTGAAATTTATTTGACAAAGCAGTCTATGTGGCTACAGCACAGAGTCCCCCTCTTGTAATAATTTTGGTGAATAGTGAATCCCCTCATTTTAGTCTACTATACTAGTAGTAGTAGCCTAGTAGGGGTTACTATTTTTTTTGGCCATGGATACAACCATTAAAACCACAAGAAAAGTTGCAGAGAATCTCCAGTCAAGTCTCAAGAAAGACTCAATACTGCTGTACAATACAATACAAGTAGCAGTAGCTGTAACAGTTACTACAGTGAGTTAACTCAAAGATAATGGGTAGTTGAGAGAGAAAAAAAAAGAAACAATATTTTAGTAAGTGTGTGTAGAGAGAGAGAGAGAGAGATGAAAAGGGGAGAAAAAAGTGGGGTTGAGACAGCAGAAAAGCAAGAAAATTTAGGGGAAAAGTTGAAGAAAATAGGGAAAAGAGGGGGACATAACACACCAGTAATACCCTTTTTGAGGCTCCAAAATTATCATAATCATAATAATAGTACTACTACTACTACTGTTGTTGTTCAAGAAAGTGAAATTGGAGAAATCCCTTTTCATAATTCTTCTGTTTCTGCTAGAAAACTTGCTGCCATTGTTTGGGAGCTTCATAACTACAACATTCCTTTTTCTAAAATGCATAGTAGTAATAATAATGCTGTTCCTAATTCAAGAATCAGACGTCTTCAGCCTTATCACCACCGTAGAAATCATCTTTATGAGGATAGTAGTAGGGTTCTTGAACACCCTGATCCTTCACCAAGTTCACCTGACCTGGTAATTTTAGCTACTTTTGTGTTTACCCTTTTGTGTTAATAGTGGCATAAGTTGGTAATTTAGTTAATATTGTATCATTTGGTGGATGGTTTTTGATTATATTTTCTTGATTGTTTGTGGTAAAGTTGGAATTTTTAAGTTGATTTTATAGTTCTGAGGGTTTTTGGCTAACTTATTATGATGTTGGAGTTTCTACCTCATTAGAATTCCCTCTTGTTTTTTCAATATAGCTATGTGAATGGCAATTACCCTTTTGTTTAACAGCGGCGGAACTTGGTAATTTAGCTAATTTTCTTGATTATTTGTGGTAAAGTTGGAATCTTTGAGTTGATTTTATAGTTATGAGGGTGTTTGTCTAACTTATTATGTTGTTGGAGTTTCTACCTCATCAAAATTCTCTCTTTTTTTCCAATATCTCTGTGAATGGCAATTACCCTTTTGGTTAACAGTGGCAGAACTTGGTAAGTTAGCTAATTTTCTTGATTGTTTGTGGTAAAGTTGGAATCTTTGAGTTTATTTTGTAGTTTTGAGGGCGTTTGGCTAACTTATTATGTTGTTGGAGTTTCTAGCTCATCAGAATTCTCTCTTGTTTTTTCAATAGCTCTGTGAATGGCCATACCCTTTTGTTTAACAGTGGCAAAACTTGGTAATTTAGCTAATTTTCTTGATTGTTTGTGGTAAAGTTGGAATCTTTGAGGTTTTGGCTAACTAATGTTGTTGGAGTTACTTGTTTTTACTGTCCCCTTCTGATTCTCTGTCTCTGATGTTCTTTTGTTCTTGTTCATCTCAATTTGATCCACAAGACATCAACTTTTACAATTCTAAATATGCCCCAGATTCTTTATTTACTTCAAATACTCTTGGATTTGTTAGATGATTTGAGTATCTTAGCAAGCAAGAGATACTGCCTGATTTGCACTAAAGGTTATGCTTTGATTCCATAGAGCATTTCATTGCAATAAACTTTTAAGAACCAACAAGTGGTTATGCCTCTAAGGGTCTCCAGCAAGGTTATTTAATGACGTTGTCTGAGTTTGTTTTCATGCATTTTAATGTTGTGCTGAGCCGAACTTGGGGTGGGGCATAATCTGTTTTGTACTGGAATAGAGGTGGTTGAAAAGAGCACACGGATACCCTCAATTAGTTTGACATTAAGGGCGTCGTAGTAGTTGTTGAATTCTATGTTGTTCAGTTCCTATCTCTTTTCTAAGTTAGAGTATAATTTGAGTTAGCAAAGTTTTGAAATTGCTCAGCATTCACTGACGACATTTGTGCCTTTTTTATGCCAGCCAGGGAGTGCGGGCAGTTTGAGGAGGCATGTAGCTGCGTCATTGATGCAACATCACCGATCAATTGAAAGGACCAACCATGCGATACAACCTGTATCTCCTGCAAGCTATGGTAGTTCAATGGAGGTAAAGAGAGTGCCTAATCTGCATTGATGACATCTTTATGGGCAATACTAACCATAATCCTCTTGGGAGAAGGTCATTTCTATGCAAGATTTCATTAAGGAATTTAGAGCTAATTGATACTATTTCTCAGACTAACTTAGGTAAAGAGATCTTATACTCTTTGGCATTTCGAGTCCTCAAAGCCTATTGTCCATCGACTTTAGTTGGCTGACTCTCTGCAGCCATAGAATATATGTCCTTATATCCTAGTTGTTGATCATTCCAACCTTCATGGATTCTTTCAGTGCAAACATCTTGAGTGGATCAAATTTTTTTTTTCCGGAGGACATTTTATCTCATGATTACAAAAAGTGATTAGTAACTTAAATTGGCCATTCTTGTTCATAGCGGTTGAGGGTATCCTCTCCACACCAGTAGGTCTAGAGTTCAAGGCTTATAGCCTGAAAGTGATTAGTAACTTAAAAAACTTTTGCTCCACTAATTATTCCTCTCGGTAACTATGGAGCAGTCATTAGCTATCCTTTGACCAACATTCGGAGTTTTCTCTTTAGTTTATCTTCAATGTCTGTTTCCTTCCTAGTTATTGCTGGATTTATCTGATTGATAACTGCAAAATAAACAATCAGAAATGCAGTTGAAGCAGGCAGTTCCATTCCATTTCTTCAATCACTTTTGAGCAGGCTATTGTTCTAGTGGATATTGGACAATTTAGGGCATGAATTAAATCTTTTAAATTTGAATTCTAAGAAGTTTATTCCACTGGTGAAAGACTAGCAGGAATAGTTTCTTTTGATAGTTTTTTCATTTTCTCAACACTTGATGCACGAGGCCAAATGTTCAAATCCCATAAGCAACATTTTCTTGTTGCGACCTTTATGGTGCTATAGTTTGTCTGTAGCACGTGCCCCTAGTTTCTCCTCCTTGAATGGATCTAATGTGACTTGTGATGTGCTTCTAGGTAAACCAAAAAGAATACTTATGCCAATTACAAAGAACGAAAATGACCTTAAAATTTTTCTTCTGCACCTTTAGATTGGTTGATGATACAGGGCAAGTATAACGAACGAGAACATCACTCAATAACTTGTTGTTTTAAGGATAATACTTGTGAATTCTTCATTACCCGAAAAAGGATAATATCATGTAAATTCTTTCCTAATAATGCATCTAAAGCTTCACATGTATATTCTTTCAGATTGCCCCTTATAACGCTGCAGCAACACCAACTAGTTCTGTAGATTTCAAAGGGAGAATTGGAGAGGCAAGCTACAGCCTAAAAACATCTACGGAACTACTAAAAGTACTGAATCGAATCTGGAGCCTGGAAGAGCAGCACACATCCAACATGTCACTTGTGAAAGCATTAAAGAAAGAACTAGATCATGCTCGTGTCCGGATCAAGGACTTGGTGCGACATCAGCAAGTGGATAGACATGAAATAGATGAATTGATGAAGCAGATAACAGAGGAAAAAGTGGTAAGAAAAAGTAAGGAGCAAGATCGGATTAATTCTGCTATTCAATCTGTCAGAGATGAACTGGATGATGAAAGGAAGCTAAGAAAACGCTCAGAGACCCTGCATCGGAGGCTAGCTAGGGAGCTGTATGAGGTGAAAACATCTCTTGCTAATGCTTTCAAAGAAAGGGACAAAGAGAAAAAGTCGCGACAACTTCTGGAAGACCTCTGTGATGAGTTTGCTTGGGGAATAAGACATTATGAACAAGAGCTTCATTCTGTAAGACAGAAATCCGACAAGGATTGGACTGAAAGGACTAACGGGGATCAACTAATTCTGCACATTTCTGAAGCATGGCTTGATGAACGGATGCAGACAAAAGTGGAACCTCAATATGGTCAAGGTGATAAAAGCTCAATCGTAGAAAAATTCAGGTCTGAAATAGAGACCTTCCTTCAAACTAAACAAACTAATATCAGGAATAATGGTCTCTTAGGGAATCCCACCGACCGAAGAGGTTCTCTAGTTTCTATCCCTCTTAATGTTCCTGGCAGTGCTCCACAAGATGAGGGTGACGACGGCGATTCTGTTAGCAGTGATTCGCACTGTTTTGAGTTGCAAAAACCAAGTGCTGCTGAAGAAACAATGAGGCCAAATTACATTTTAAGGAAACCTGCGTTACACGAAAGGTCAAAAGGTAGCAGCGTGTCTAACTTGCAAGTGAAGTTTGAAGAACAGATGGCTCGAGCTTCATTACCAAGTGAAAGCAGGAACCAGCTTGACAATAGGGATCCAGGAGAAACTAGTGAAAAGAACCAAGTTGAAATTAGCACTTCGAAGAAGTTCGAAATATGTGAAGTAACAGAAGAAAGTAATAGTTCTGGGAAAAAGAATAAAGCTGATGGAACACCTGGAGTCAACTCAAATTATATGATTGATGAATTAATTAGAAGTCACTATTTATTGTCAGAAGGTGGAAACATGCCACCTGAAAATGATTATGAGTTAGCTTCTTATGGAACTTCAGTCAGGAATGCTCGGGCAAGTCCGGTCAGGCAATGGACGGAGAAGCTTCCTCCCTCACACGAGAACATATCTGAGTCATCAACTAAATTGCCACCAGAGTTAAAGGAGAACACTTTGAAGGCTAAACTACTGGAAGCAAGAACGAGGGGTCAACGTTCACGATCACGTTTGAAAGGCACCAAGATTTCCTTCTAGTTCTTATGTTTAAATGCTTTGGTAGCTTGAAACAGCATAATGCATGTCAATATTATGGAAATCTGTATACCATATAAATAGTCGTTGCATGGCAAGTCAACAACATATATAGATGAGACGAAGTGAAAGTATTTACTTCTGAAAGCGGATCCTTTTGTAATGACGGATGAGATGACAAGTTCAACTGTAACAGCTCAGCATCATGTTCGAGTGCCTCCATGGAGATCTGGATGTTCTGTTTAAGTGTGGTTATTGAAGAATCTTGTTACATTAGCTGCACATCATGTACATTTTTCAGAAAGGTTACTAATTTCCTTCAGTTTACATGGAACTTTTGTTTATATTGAATTCTTCTGGTCTAGGCAATCTTTTGACTAGTTGGTCAGTTTTGTACCTTTGTGTTTCATTCAGCTTTGAGTACATTAATGGTGGCTATAAACCAGTAAAGTGACACAAGCTCCTCAGTTATAAAAAATGTACTTTTGGATCTCCTCTTGAGTCAATAAAAGACCTGAGAAAGTTGCTTTTAAAGGTACATAGGATTCTTGGTCTTGGTCCCCTTATATAATTGATTGTGCTTTCTCATTGAAGTATATAACACTTGTCCATAGGTTATACAGTGGTGGACCTGAAAACAAGGCTAGAGACAATGAGACATCATGTCGTCAGATATTTTCACCAAGGTAAAAAACACTGCCTGGTCTTTGGCGGAGAAAGTTACCTAAAACATGTGCTGGTTAAAGGTAATCAGAGGTGGATCCAGGATTTGACGACGACGGGTATCATTATTTTTAATACAAACCTACCACTAACGAAGGAGATTGAATTAGGGTGTATATTTTGCCGGTTCAACCAATTTTGACTTAGTTCGATTCGGTTCAATCCGATCCATTATGAAATGGATCACCAGTTTACTAGATTTTTAGTACATAAATAAATATGTGATCACCAAAATAACTATCCAGTTCGATCTAATTCTCTCAATACAAATTCTATTTACTATGATTAAAAAACATAAATAAAATTTAAGTTAGCAAATACATCTAATCAACTTACATATAGCTAGATAGTATTGCGTTTATTGATGCCATCACTTTTTAAAAAATCAAGAAAAATATAACATTAGATGATTAAGAAAATGATTAAAATCACATTCAAATAAAATTTAAAGATCTAGAATGAGAAAAAGGAAGCAAATATATAGTTCTAAATAAATAATAATAATGAGGTTATACAAAGAGAGAAGAAATACAAAAATAAAAAAATAGAAGGAATTAGAAAAGAGGAGCAACTACAAAAATAAAGAAAATAGAAGGAATTAAAAAAGAGGAGCAATTGGGAACACAAGGAGAAATAAGCACCGCCTTGGGAGAATGTAAGGTTCAATTCTAGTTTTGCATCTGGACATTTGGCAACTCAACCGTGACACCCATATTCATTTTGTTACCTTTTGGTGCCACTCAAAACCTATATCATATTTCCCACTAAAATATCATTACATAAATAGAATTTTACCCGAGCGTCCGGGTGTTGTACCACCCCAAAGTCCTTACATAGATTCGCCCCTGAAGGTAATAAATAGTCGAGATGTGCTCAAGTTGGTTTGGTCACCACTATCATCCAAAAAGGAAAAAAATTTGAATCCAAAATCACAACTTTGAAGTTCTCCAGCATTTGTGTAAGAACACGTTCCATTATGCAAAGTTTCCTGTAACGACCCGATCGGTCGTTCCGAGAATTTTAGCCTCATTTTTCCTATTTATGCTTTATAATATGTTGCTTAGCCTATTTATTTTGTGTTGGGTCGGTTGGTTCGGGTTCGGAGTGATTGTGGAGAGAAATGAGACACTTAGTCTCTTAAGTTAGCTTTATAGTTGGAAAAGTCAACCAGGAGTTGACTTATAGGTAAACGACCTCGGAATGTAGATTTTATGGCTCGGATAGCTTCTCTAGGTGATTTGGGACTTAGAAGTGTGTTTGGAATGTTATTTTAAGGTCCGGAGTAGAATTTGGCTTGAATTGGCGAAATTGAATTTTGGCAATTTCCGGTCAGCAGTGGAAAATTAGTTGTCGGGGTCGGAATGGAATTCCGACAGTTGGAATAGGTTCGTAGTGTCATTTGTGACTTGTGTGCAAAATTTGAGGTCAATCGGACTTGATTTGATAGGTTTCGGCATCGAATATAGAAGTTGGAAGTTCTTAGTTTCATTAAGCTTGAATTGGGGTGTGATTCACCGTTTTAGCATTGTTTGATGTAATTTGAGGCATCGATTAAGTTTGTGTCATATTATGGGACTTGTTAGTATACTTGGTTGGGGTCCCATGAGGCTCGAAAAAGTTTTGGAAGAGTTTTTGGAAGATTTTGGCGTTTTGAGCATAAGCATGTAATGATCCAAAGGTCCATTTTTAGTTCTAGAGATTGAAATTTGATTTCAAGACTTCCGGAATTTTGATAATGAATTATAGGAGTGATCTAGAAAGTTTGGTCTAATTTCATCAAGTCGCGATTGTGTTTTTGACGGGAAACATGAGTTAATTGTTGAGCGAGCGAAATGGCTATCACACTGAGAAAATAAGCTTCGAATTGAGTTTCGATTGAAGGAATATGTTCATATTATTATTTGTAACTCATAGGAACAAGAATCATCGAATTCCGAATTCGTATGGTGGAGTTAGAACCTTTTTATTGAAAATAAACATTGATGGTGCAATAGGATCTAGTGCGCACTTTTAGCAACTAGATTTGACACTTCTAGCTACGGGAATTGGGTTTTTTTTAATGTTCTATTTTTTTAGCCCGTTTTAGCGTTTTTTTGGTGAAAGAACACGGCTTGGGGCGATTTTTGAGCGAGAAGTTATGGGAAATCTTGAGGTAAGTCATTTGTGATCATTTCTACTCCATAATATTGAATTATCATCGAATAATTCGACTAGATTACATATTTTTGAGGTGTAAATTGGGGATTTGGGCCTAGGAATTTAAAATAAGACTTGAAGATTTAGAGGCCGAATTGTTATCGGAATTTAGTAATTTTTGTATGGTTAGACTCGTGGTTGAATGAGTTGTCCAATTTTTGAGTTTCGTCATATTTCAGGACGTAGGCGCCACGGGCGATTTTGAGTTAAATTTCAGATTTTGTTGGAAAAAATAGTATTTTTATATGGAATTAATTCCTATAATTAGTATTGACTGAATTGAATTAACTGTGGCTAGATTCCGATCGATTGAAGGCCGATTCGAGGGGCAAAGGCATTTCGGAGTAGGATTTTGCTCGGATTAAGGTAAGTAATGACTGTAAATCTTGTCCTGAGGGTATGAAACCCCGGACTTAGTATTTTCTCACTATTTTGAAGTGGCGCACATGCTAGATGACGAGTGTGTGGCGCGCACTGTTGGGGGATCGTGACCTGGTCCGTCCGTGGAAACTATTAAGTTGCGTATTTATTTTTAAATCATATGATATTTTATGTATTAAGATTATTACCATATTTTGGGTTGTATGCCATATTTGGGGCCTTGCGCCGACATGTTTGGACCCCTTGGGGGCTATTTACTACACTCCTATTTAGTAGGTCTTTTTGCCCGTTCAGTTCCTCTACTGGTAGTCTAGTTGTAGTTTTGAGCGGGTGAACCCATGTTCTATCTCGTAGTCACCTAAGCGGCAGAGTCTGTAAACTCAAATGGTCTGAGAGTTGCCTTTGGCTTATAAACCTCTGAAACTAGACTTACGCAAGCTACCAAGCTCCTCTTCCCTCTTCATCACTCTCTATCTCCGGCCCTTGCCATTTATGGGGAGTCAACTGGCGCCTTCTTAAAGCACCTGCCCGGCTTTCTTCCTTTGCCTTCCCTAACTCTTCTGAGAAGAAAGGGGATCTTGCGCAAAGAAAGCCTCTAACAAGAGGATGCAGGCTGCTAACTCTAAAAGATTTGCTATCGAATACTTTCAAAAAAGGCTGCATTGCATAAGAATAAAAAGATGCCAGAGAGAACAGGCTACTATCCCTCACTGTGTTGATTCCATATTTACACTTAGTCGTATTATGTTTAACTGATTTCGAAACTCATCATTATTTACACTATTTTGAGATATAAAAATGATATTTTTGGGTCGAGTACCCCGTTTTACTGATAGCCCGAGTGGCTTTTTGAGAGTTTCTGACTGAGTGAGGCCAAGGGCCTATGTTGTGAGATATTCTGGGATCGGGCTGCACGCCGCAACATGTTACACTATTTATGATGACTGAGTGAGGTCGAGGACCTGATTTGTGAGGATATGATATGGGAACGGACTGCACGCCGCAATATGCTATTGATAGGCCGAGTGCCTGAGTGATTATGCCACGAGATGGCTTGATATTAGCGCTTGGGCTGTAGGAGCCCCTCCGGAGTCTGTACACCCCCAGTGAGCACACGTACCTACTGAGTGCGAGTGCCGAGTGCTGAGTGATTGGGAGGCATGAGTGACTGTGAGGTTTCTCGAGGGGCTGATACAGAGTGATGGTGAGGCATGCTGAGTGACTGATTCTGAGTGATGTTATGCCCAAGAGGTGGTCTATTATTCATGCTTTTTCTCGAGTGGCTACTTATGATTCATTTCATTTTTTACACTAAACTTCTTGGACATTTTTCTGAAATTGTTGGAAATTACACTTTTCAAAGGAGTTTTACTGAAATTGGCTTTTTAAGCGTGATGATTTAACGTATACACTGTTGGAAAGAAAAACTGTGCTTATTGTGAAATGATGATTTGACTTTATGTGTTTCTTACTGCTCAGACCTGATTTATTTTTATTACTACTGAATTGGCGTACTCACATTACTCCCTGCACCTTGTGTGCGGATCTAGGTACTACGGCAGGGTGAGTTGTGTATCTGTTCCAGAGACTTCTCGGAGATTTTGCGAGGTAGCTGCACGCGTCCGCAACCCTGCTCTCTCCTGCTTACTATTATAGAGTTTATTTTTCAGAGTTGTATATTTTCTGTAGATGCTCATGACCAGTGACTCTGGGATCTTGGGGTTGTATTTAATATTCGGTGTAGCTTTATCTGTTTTAAAATGATTAAACGAAATCTTTATGGATTATCAGTTTAGTAATGATTTAAATGAAAGATTATTTACGATTTGAGTGTTGTTTTGGCTGGCCTAGTTCCACGATAGGCGCCATCACGACTAGTTTAGATTTGGGATCGTGACAAGTTGGTATTAGAGCCTAGATTATATAGGACTCACCGGTCATGAGCCGGTTTAGTAGAGTTTTGCGGATCGATACAGAGAGGTCTGTAGTTATCTTCGAGAGGCTGCAGAACCCTTAGGAAAAGTCTCACATTCTTGAATTCTTGTCGTGCGAATCTATTTATTCAGCCAAAAGCGTAACTCTTTAAATTCCTTGCATGTATTCGAATGCGCACGTGATCGATCTGTAACAGTTGTGTAAAGATGGCTTGTGATTTCCATGGTGAGGTGCAGTATGTGATTTTAGCATGTTGATAGTGGGCCAGTCTTGAGGACATGAAGTCGGGTTTATTCTGTGGCTTGAGTGCTGAGATTTCGATGGTGTGAGCACATGCATTTGTGACTTATATGTCTGTTTGTGTCCTTATTGATGGGACTTTGTGGCTAGATGGCTATGTGGTGAGTGTGATTCGATGGTGAGATGTGTTCATATTGCTTGATTGTGACAAAAAGGATTGGTTGGATATGTAGCAAGAACTATTGAGTGTTCGACTTCTGTCCGGAGTTGGAATATGGCCTCGAGTTGTGAGTGTATTAGAGGACCTCTTATGTAGTTTAGTTTTGGAGGGAAGTGGAATCTTCCTGTTGTGTTATGAGTTCTTGTTGATGTCTTTTGGGCTGACCAATGCCCTAGTAACATTCATGTGGTACTTTTGGGGATATTTGAGAGAGTATTCAGCGGTTTATGAGCCTTAGACAGTATGGTCTTATGCTTGGGTCGAGGATTGCGTTATTATGGCAAGGGAAAGTATCAATTCGAAGGTAAGTCAGAAGGAACTTGGATAAATATGACAGCTTGGTAGTAGGTTGGATCGACATGGTAAGGGATATGATTAGTTCTTTTGGTGTTTATGAGGTAATGTGTTTTATAGGTGTTTCTTAGCAACGCTCTTGGGTTTTGGTGACCTGCGTAGCTTGGTTGAGTTAGAAAGATTCAGTCCTGACGGTTTGGTGTTGTACAAATGGGACACAAATAGTTCCTGATGGCTTCTACCACGGTTAGAGATTTATAGTTTCTACTGGCGTAAGATGCAGGTGATGTATAGTGATTTTGCTTCTAAATGAGATCAAATGGAAAGTTCTTGGCTAGTTGGGTACGTAGTTGCATGTGGCTCGCAGGGGATCATGAAGTTCTCATATTTATCATAGGGTGGCATGGCGTATGTGGTATGTTGTGTAGAGTTGAGATTTGCATATGTGAGGTCACGGTTCAGTTCTAGAAGGGAGTTCAAAAACTCTTAGGCATCATTGGCAGTTTCAGATGACTAGGTAGATGATATCACTATTGGGTGGCTTGATGAGGGTATACATTTCAGAAAGGGCAAAGTGTGGAGTTAAGGGTGCTTCATTGGTATTGCGACGCTCTCTTGTTGGATCGGCTGTTGATATTCAAGGTTGCTTGGTGACACAGAAGAATTATAGGTGTATCCCTTATGGAATGATTGAGTATTAGGGATGTGTTATATATTCGAGCGGTGGAGTTGGGATCAGATATGGTAATTTGTGCGCTTCATGGACTTCGAGACTGAGAGTTCTCATAAACAGATTATTTTGTGGTTGTGGACCGTGAGGATGCGAGCAAAGCTGGTCAGATGTTAGTAAATTCCATGATCCAGTCATTGTGAACTTTTAGAGAGTTATCTATCTGTTGCGGGTGACCAGAGTTGATTTAGGGTTCATTGGTAGGCCCAGTATGGGTGTGTGTTCTGCACAGGGTCAGAATTGTTGACTCCAAACTGCTATTGTTGAGGGATGTACCATTCAATTGTCATTGAGATTATTCGTGTTCTGGAGTGATCTATGAGTTACCCTTCCGTGTTATTCGGAATTATGATTGTTGGTTATATGCACATGCGGATCTATTTGGGCTTTATAGCAGGATTTGAGTAAGGTAAGTAATTGGGTATTGCGGAATCGAGGCATATCAGTTATGTTCTTTCGGGTTCGTGTAACATGGTATCGTCTGGTTCCCCGTGGTTATGGCAATGCACTTTGAGTACCTGATGTCGTATTGCGCATGGTTATTGGTTTTGGGCAAGGTGACTTGAAGTATTTCATGTGGACCATCATTTGGGTGGGATCACGCATTGTAGTGGAGTTATGTGGAGGTATGATCCTTGGTTCCAGATTCGTGTGTTTTGATTTTTACAATGTGTGCCAGGCTCTTAGCATGATGTTGTGATGGTACTTGTTAACGACAGTATATGAAACTGTTAGAGCGAGGCATTGCTTGATAAGGGGTTATGTACGGTATTGGGTTATTTTGAACAGCTATTGTGATTAGAAGTTATCGCTAGGAGTGTTTTGAGTCATGCGGTATATTATGTGATTACATATTGGGTTATGGATATGGCTTGATACAGCGTGTTCAAACTTATTCAGTTTACAATTGTGGAATTTTGATCTTGGAAATTATTTCGGAGGTGGAAATTGGGTTCTAAGGTTTATAGGTTAGGTTGGATTTCGAAATTTCAGCTATGTTGTGCTATTGGACCTATATGGGATAGGGTAATGTGGGATCACCAGGGTATGTGCATGGCAGGTTTCACGGAAAATTTTGATGGTTTTGGAAACAACTCTAGGCACGTTCGAGGACGAAAGTATGTTTAAGTGGGGGAGAATGTAACGACCCGACTGGTCGTTCCGAGAATTTTAACCTCGTTTTCCCTATTTATGCTTTATAATATGTTGCTTAGCCTATTTATGTTGTGTTGGGTCGGTTGGTTCGGGTTCGGAGTGATTGTGGAGAGAAATGAGACACTTAGTCTCTTAAGTTAGCTTTATAGTTGGAAAAGTCAATCAGGAGTTGACTTATAGGTAAACAACCTCGGAATATGGATTTTATGGCTCGAATAGATTCTCTAGGTTATTTGGGACTTAGAAATGTGTTCGAAATTTTATTTTGAGGTCCGGAGTAGAATTTGGCTTGAATTCGCGAAATTGAGTTTTTGGCAATTTTCGGTCGACATTGGAAAATTAGTTGTCGTGGTCGGAATGGAATTCCAACAGTTGGAATTGGTTCTTAGTGTCATTTGTGACTTGTGTGCAAAATTAGTAAATCGGACTTGATTTGATAGGTTTCGACATCGAATATAGAAGTTGGAAGTTCTTAGTTTCATTAAGCTTGAATTGGAGTGTGATTCACCGTTTTAGCATTGTTTGATGTAATTTGAGGCATCGACTAAGTTTGTGTTATATTATGGGACTTGTTAGTATACTTGCTTGGGGTCCCATGAGGCTCGAATAAGTTTTGGAAGAGTTCTTGGAAGATTTTGGCGTTTTGAGCATAAGCATGTAATGATCCAAAGGTCCATTTTTAGTTCTAGAGATCGAAATTTGATTTCGAGACTTCCAGAATTTTAATGATTAATTATAGGAGTGATCTGGAAAGTTTGGTCTAATTTAATCAAGTCGCGATTGGGTTTTTGACGGGAAACATGAGTTAATTGTTTAGCGAGCGAAATGGATATCGCACTGAGCAAATCAGCTCCGAATTGAGTTTCAATTGAAGGAATATGTTCGTATTATTATTTGTGACTCACAGGAACAAGAATCATCGAATTTCGAGTTTGTATGGTGGAGTTAGAGCCTTTTTATTGAAAATAAACATTGTTGGTGCAACAAGATCTGGTGCGCACCTTTAACGACCAGATTTGACACTTTTAACGACAGGAATTAGCTTTTAGCAACCATAATTGGATTTTTTTAATGCTGTTCTGTTTTTTTTAGCCCATTTTAGCACTTTTTTGTGAAAGAACACGACTTTGGGCAATTTTTGAGCAATAAGTCATGGGAAATCTTGAGGTAAGTCACTTGTGATCATTTCTACTCCATAATATTGAATTATCATCGAATAATATGACTAGATTACATGTTTTTGAGGTGTAAATTGGGGATTTGGGCCTATGGATTTGAAATAAGATTTGAAGATTTGGAGGCCGAATTGTTATCGGAATTTAGTAATTTTGGTATGGTTGGACTCATGGTTGAATGGGTTGTCGGATATGGTGAGTTTTTTTGAGTTAAATTTTGGATTTTGTTGGAAAAATTAGTATTTTCATATGGAATTAATTCCTATAATTAGTATTGACTGAATTGAATTAATTGTGGCTAGATTTCGGTCGATTGGAGGCCGATTCGAGGGGCAAAGGTATTTCGGAGTAGGATTTTGCTCGGATTAAGGTAAGTAATGACTGTAAATCTTATCCTGAGGGTATGAAACTCCAGACTTAGTATTTTCTCACTATGTTGGAGTGGCGCACATGCTAGATGACGAGTGTGTGGCGCGCACTGTTGGGGGATCTTGACCTGGTCCGTCCCGTGGAAACTATTAAGTTGCGTATTTTAATTTTAGATCATATGATATTTCATGTTTTAAGATTATTACCATATTTTGGGTTGTATGCCATGTTTGGGGCCTTGCGCCGACATGTTTGGACCCCTTGGAGGCTATTTACTACTATTCTTCACTGTGTTGATTCATGATTTACACTCAGTCGTATTATGTTTAACTGATTTCGAAATTCATCCTTATTTACACTATTTTGAGATATAAAAATGATGTTTTTGGGTCGAGTACCCCGTTTTAATGATAGCCCGAGTGGCTTTTTGAGAGTTTCTGACTAAGTGAGGTCGAGGGTCTATGTTGTGAGATATTATGGGATCGGACTGCATGCCGCAACATGTTACACTATTTATGATGACTGAGTGAGGCCGAGGACCTGATTTGTGAGGATATGATATGGGATCGGGCTGCACGCCGCATCATGTTATTGATAGGCCAAGTGCCAGAGTGATTATGCCACGAGATGGCTTGATATTAGCGCTTGGGCTGTAGGAGCCCCTCCGGAGTCTGTACACCCCCAGTGAGCGCATGTACCTATTGAGTGCGAGTGTCGAGTGACGAATGATTGGGAGGCATGAGTGACTGTGAGGTTACTCGAGGGGCTGATACAGAGTGATGGTGAGGCATGCTGAATAACTGAGTCTGAGTGATGTTATGCCCGAGAGGCGGTCTATTATTCATGTTTTTGCCCGAGTGGCTACTTATGATTCATTTCATTTTTTACATTAAACTTCTCAGACATTTTTCTGAAATTGTTGAAAATTACACTTTTCAAAGGAGTTTTACTGAAATTGGCTTTTTAAGCGTGATGATTTAACGTATACATTGTTGGAAAGAAATATTGTGCTTATTGTGAAACGATGATTTGATTTTATGTGTTTCTTACTGCTCAGACCTGATTTATTTTCATTACTACTGAGTTGGTGTACTCACATTACTCTCTGCACCTTGTGTGCAGATCCAGGTGCTAGGGCAGAGTGAGCTGTGTATTTGTTCCAGAGACTTCTCGGAGATTTTGCGAGGTAGCTGCACGCGTCAGCAACCCTGCTCTCTCCTGCTTACTATTATAGAGTTTATTTTCCAGCGTTGTATATTTTCTGTAGATGCTCATGACCAGTGACTCCGGGATCTTGGGGATGTATTTAATATTCGGTGTAGCTTTATCTGTTTTAAAATGATTAAACGAAACCTTTACGGATTATCAGTTTAGTAATGATATAAATGAAAGATTATTTACGATTTGAGTGTTGTTTTGGCTGGCCTAGTTCCACGATAGGCACTATCACGACTAGTTTAGATTTGAGGTCGTGACAGTTCCCTTAATCATATAACTGAAAGCGCTATGTAAAAGTGGCCAACTACCCAAAACCACAAGACAAGATTTATAAATATGAACAATACAAGCCAAACAACAATGGAGCTGTTACCAACTTGAATATTAAGAAGAGTCATTATTAAGTCATCTTCCTTAAGATTAGTTTCTGTCTTTGGAATGAAAGGCAGTATTTCCTTCCCAAGCTCAATAGCAAAATCAGACATAGAGAAAATCTAAAACGAAAAAGGGATATTATCACATTTAGCCCGCGCCAGAAACTATTTATATCTGGTAGTTGAAAAGGTATATGGAATTTGTATATATTTTGTATATAACATACAAAATGTATATATACACAAAAATATACAAATTTTATACATTTTTCGACTATTATTTTTACAGTGGCTATACAATGTCATTTTCCAATGAAAAACTTCATGTTGGGCTTCTATTTTCTTTGATAAAATGGGCTTCACTAATAGTGTCCCTGCTTAATAAGTCCAATGCTCTCCTTAATTGGAGGGGGAAAAAGCCAGATTTATAGCTGCTAATTGAAAATAGCCACAATTTTAAAAGTAATTTAAATTTAACTACATTTCATGTAAAGAAAAAATCTGAAAATATTGCAGCATATTATGCTGGAATTCAAATTTTTTACGTATGAACTTCTAGCATAATGTGCTGGAATTTCGTAATGTTTTGGAGTTCAAACATAATATGCTGGAAGTTTATATGAAGGAGCTCCAGAATCCAACATATTATGCTGGAACTTTTTTTGTGCTGGAGTTCCAACATAATATGCTGGAAGTTTATATGCAAGAGCTCCGTAATCCAGCATATTATGTCAGACATTTCCACGTTTCAGCAAAATAGTGATTATTTTCTAATGGCTCTATAAACACTGCTATTTTTCAATTACCAATATGAAGACTGGCTAGCCCGTAATATTTTCACCGTTGGTTGCTTCGCTAGTCTTTGCTAATATATATTTGGGCCTCACTCAAGAAACATGGAACAATCGAACGATTTCATTGTGTGTGATTTCTAAACCGGATTACATTTAGGATTTTAGTCATATATATTGACAGTTTTTACACTATTAGTGTATGCTAATCGTTTGTAACAAGTCATATACCATATTTTTCTATTAGTTAGCTTGGATTGAGAGAGTTGTCCAATAACCTTGGTCGAGAAATTGCTTTATAAAGAGGGAGTGGAGTCTCTAACAAGATCTTCATTTCTTCTTTTCTTATGTCAAGTGTATGATGCACATGATGGAGGGCGTTCTAGCGAGGGTGAGTCAAGCAGGATTGGTAGGCTTCTAAGATGGATGGCAAGATTCTAAGAAAGAGGGCATATGTCAAGAATCTCACATCAAAATGGGAGAGGAAAATGAGGCATGACACAAGTTCACTTGCTACGCGCGCTTTGGATTCGATGATAGCGTAGCCCCAAGGGATAAAATCATAAGGTTTGTTGGGCCAAAGCGAATAATACGTGACATGATTTTGGATCGTGACAGTTAGTTACATTTGGAATTAAGAAAACGCTGCCTAATAGTGCTTAGTCACGTGTCGATGGACCGAAATGACCTCATGAGCCCAAAAGCAAGTCAAAAGCATTACAAGAAAGACGTATTGGTCATTAATTAACATTATAGTGTAATTCTTTAGAATAGATTTCTTTTTGAGAATTGGTAGAGTGCATCTCCATTGGCAGATGATTTAACAATATCAATGAAGTATAATGCAAATATTAGTCAACGTGGTACATGGATATTATATGATTATATACATTTCCTTAGTTTTAATTCCTTGTTTTTGCTTGCGAAATGTAGTAATTTATTGCTCTATTATGCTATGCTTTAGTTTGTTGGGCAAAGATTATGAAATCTTAACTAGTGGAGTTGACTAAATATGAACTTTTAACTTTCTTGAAGACAAATCTAGAGGCTATCTTACCTTGAAAGGGACATTTGAGTGTTGAATCAAACTTAGAAAAATTAATTGGTAGTTATACAATACCTGTGGAACAAAAATTCCATTATGACCTATATGGTAATTAAACAAAGAACTCCAAAAATTTAAATGATAAAACTATACTCCTTGGTCCATTTTAAATGATTTTTAGGCTTTTTTTTTGTGGTCCATAATATTTGATTTTTTCACATATCAAGAAAGAATTAATTTTTTTTTCCAAAGTTGCACTTGGAGTAAAGAGCCTAGGAGTAGGTTGTTATATTTCTAATGAGCAAATTAAGATTAATATGATCAATTTTATTACTAATTAATGCTAAAATGTGAATTTTTTTATACGTATGAAAAGAGCAAAAAAATCACTTAAGGTGGATTGGAAGGAGTAGGTTGGTAAATTCATCTTTGGTGCCAGGTAGCTGAGTACCACTATAAAGTGTTGACTTTTTTTTCTTCTTAAACTTGTTTAATTAATTGCTAATCTCAATATAGATTTGCAACACTTGACTATGTACTGTCCAAGATTTCAGACGATGCTTGAAAAGACAGTAGTGAAAGATATTAATGAACTAATCAAGTTCATTTCACACTAAAATCTTTTCCTAATGGATTAGAAACACACAGGTCCCAACATATATAAAGGAAAATCAAACTTTAAACCACATTCAAGATTTTCCATGTCTTGAATCCAATTAGTAATTCTCTATGTCAAATCACAAGTCATCTCTCAAGAAGAAACCAATCAGAATTCTCCATCATTTAACCACCAAATAATATGCTAGTGCATATTACCACTAGACAAGATAGGTACCAACTAAAGCTTCAATTCATTGAGAAATTTATATTCCAACTAGGAAAATTGCAGCTAGTAGCGACAATAACTTGAGAAGACTTTGTGTACGTTAAAGAAGGTGCATTTATCAATTATAACTTGGAAAATCTTTGTTGAATCATGTGAAAGCTAAGTAGGAGCCCTATTTTAGGGTCGAAGATCGTATATCCTCATTTAGCATAGTTTTGTTTTGGAGCTTTGTGGTTCACATATACGGGTGGTAAACGGGCGGATCGGATCGGATATGGGTGGGGTCAAAATCGTGTAATTCAAAAACGGATTAGTTATCCGATTCAAACCATATTTAATACGGTAAAAAAAAGGAACGGGCGAATAATATGGATATCCATATTATCTATGACTTCTTGAATATGATCACTTTTGAAAGAAATTCTAACTTCCTAAACTTAAGAATCCCCTAATTTTAAGCTTTTACAAATGTGAATGTTAAACCTATTAATTGTTCATTGGACCATTTTTTAAGTGAATAATATAGTTCTTATCCGTATTTGACCCGTTTATAAAAAGTTCCTTATCCATCCCATTTTTGAATGGACAATATGGGTGGATAACTATTTTCCTTTAATCATTTTGCCACCACTATTCACATACTAAAGCAACAAAATATAGAAGAATTTATATACATCAAGCAACAACAACAATAGCAACGTACTCAATATATTTTCATAGGTTGGGACCTGAGAAGGATAGTGTATATGCAAATACTTCTCTTACCTCGTAAAAGTATAAATATTGTTTCCACGGACCCTCAGACTAAAAAAACATTTCAAAGCAGGTTTGTTAAAGATTCTTTAATAAGAGAATAGGTGGGGCACTTGTCAGTCTCAGGACTATGAAGAGAAGATCACTATATTAAGGTTACCAAACTTTAGTTAATTATATGTTATAAGATGAAGAGAACAAAACCAGCTCATATCTAAAATTTGTATTTTAAGTCATCATTTTATTTTCTTTGCTTCTTCCGTCCTTATAATACGCATTTTAGTGGTTTAGGGTTTCACGAAAAGTTTCTTCGCCAAGTTCATAGTCCCTTAAGAAAATGCATTAAAGAACTTATTAGTGAAATTACAAAGAAAAAAACAGCATTAATTGTTGACTTAACAAATAAGAAAATGAAATTTATTACATGTCTCATCCCAGTATTACGATTTAATCCATTCAAGTCTTGTACTTGATCTGAAGTAAGATTAATTATTTGGAGAAGATTCTCAATATCAATATCCATTTAATACAATAAAGTTGGTAAAATACCATAAAATAAGAAAATGAAATTTATTAAACATCTCATCCCACATATATATGTTGTGGAAGAGAACATAAGAATATATGGGGAAGTATCAGACAAAAAGGACAAGAAAAAAGGAAAATAAAGGTCGGGCAATAAGAAGAAATACATCTTCAACTCTTCAATAGATGATTGAAGGATAGTTTGGTAAATTCATCCTAGCTAAGAGGAGACATTGTCTAGGAACTTGTAACACCAAAAACCAAGAAAAATGGTTGTCGTAGAGCTTCATCCATCTTATTCCATGAAAAATATCTCAGCATATAGTAAGAGAAATCCATTGTAGAGCTTCTGCAAAAACCCTAAAGCTTCACTTATAAACAACTCAAATGTTAAATAATTTAGGTTAAGTATGAGGCCAGAATAAAAGAAATATAATCATCTTAAAAAACCTTTGAGCTGCAAATAGAAAAAGACAAAGCCGTTAGTGTTAACCCTAATTACCCAAGAAAATTCCATATCTTAATTAACCCTAGCAAGCAAAACCATATCAACAACCAAGAATGCACAAAACATAAGATTCCAAGCTCTCTTTGTACGATAACTAGTAAAAATAAATAAAAAGTATATTAGTAATATATATACTATGTATTTTGTCTAGTGAGAAATAATCGAGATGCTTGCAAACAATCAAGAAACCAGTTATTTAATGCAAATCGACATAAATATAGTAAAATAATGAATAAGATTGAAATAGGGAGATATTTAGTTGATATGAAAACAGGTAAGAGGGAGCTCCCTTCAGTCCAAGCACAGGAAGCTTAAGATTCAACTTGTACTCCCGCTTCATTCATTCAGCCACTGAGGTGCTTTCGACTATCTAACCTCAGCATTTGGATGAATGAGTCGGCAGCAAATTAAACCTTATCACCTCCCATGTGTGGACTGAAGAAAGCTCTCTTCATAACTCACGCCATCACCACTAAGATACAACAACAACATCAAAATTCTGCCTCAAATTCAAGCAGTCTTGAATTGACTAAGCGTGCATCCTCACTATTCATGTCGATCCATTTAAGTCTATCTCCAATAAGATATTTAGCATATAACTTAACTCTATAGCACAAAATTAGCCTTTAGGCATCTCTTGATCCAAACATTTGAGATAGCCAAAGGGTTATAATATGATATGAGAAATAATACTTGATGTATAAGGAGGAAACAATAGGAATATTAGGAAGGAAATGTGGAGTTCATGGGGTTTAGGAGTAGAAGAAATGGCTTTATATAAGCTAGGAAAAGGCAATGACTAGACAATATGATGGTTTAAAATATTGCTAATGTACTTGTACTATATGAAATAAAGTTTATTCGTATTCTTTATTTATTTATTTTTCTTGGTTGCCATACTTAGTTTTGTATCGTACACTCCTTCCAATCTTATTGCATTCTGGAAAAGCCCATCACTTCCTTTTCATATGCTTTCCTTTTGATTGATTTTAATATTGGAAATATATGTATAGACTATATATGGGATCACGAGCATAAACAAGAAATTAAAAGAAAATGATGAGCATGTCTTGCACTAACATAATCAACCACTAATAAAATTTGATGTTGTGAGTATTAGTATTTGTTTATGTGAAAGATTAAGTCAACCATTTTATCACTTCCCTTAGTTTTTTCTTTAAATTTAACAAACTAGGGGTAATAATTAAGCTTTTATATCTGTTAATGGGAAATTTAGGTCGAATGATATTTGGTTCCTTGAAATGTTCAAATGTTTATTCTTAATTATATCATCTTGAACAGAATAATCTCTTATTGAGAGGACCATATGAGATGTTGAAAATAAAAATAAAAAATTAGTAACTCTTGGAAAAATATGATGTGCTTAATTAATAGAAATTTCTTATACCCTAAATTTTGCGATCATAGCAATGTTGGGCAGTATGGTTTGCTAATCTCCCATTATGCATGGGATTCATAGAAGGGTCGGATCATATTGGATTTATTGTACAGACTTTGTATTTCTACAAGACGTTATTTTCTCGAGTTGATCCCACGATTTTCAAATCACACAACGACAACAATTTTATCATTGCGCCAAGACCCCTTTCATAGCACCGTTGAATTAAATTTAGTAACTCATGATTGAGAAGAAAAAAAGAAGTAAATTTATGTCACTTCTTTCGAGTAAAATCATAGTCTTATCTCAAAAACGTTATTTGTGGTTAGTATAGCTCCTAAAAGAGAAAGGAGGACAATTAATGATATAAAATAATATAAAAATATCCTTATTTAGCAAAGACTAACGAAGGATTAAGCATCTAATTAGACGACAAACCGGCCACTTTTGACGTTTAAACTACCAAAAGAAAAATAAAAAGGTTGTACAGAAAACCCTAAAGATTCCACAATAGAGCCTAGGGTTAATTCCCCTAATTGGGACCAATTAGTATAATCCTAGTTTGACAACTCTTAGTAGCCTTTTTATTTATGTTCATTCTTGTCTGTCTGTGTCTGCTAACTGTGTTTCTGTGTGACTAACCTACTCTTTTATTCTCCTAGCTAGCTACAGAAAAATAATAGATTGACCTTACAATTTTTAATTATATTGTAAGATAAAACGTGTATGAATTGAAGTTGATCAATTTCAATCTGAGTTTGAGCGCAGTTTTTTAAATCTGTTTATGAAAAAAATACATTCTTCTTAATTCTTAATTAAATTTCCTTGGTTGGTTAATTTTGCTCTACCCAATTAAATAGTGTTTTATAATTTTTAGAGATTCTTATTTTGTAACATCTCCTTCACAGTGTCAACATCTTCTTCTTTCAATTCTTTCTTCTTTATGGATGTAGAGAACTAGAGGATATTGAAAAGTTTCATTGAAGTGAAAATATTTTTTATCACCTAGAAATGTAGTGAAATGTTAAATATGTTCCCACTACGTTATTTCGGGTTTTCTACGGTACAAATCTAGATTAATCAAACCAGTGAATTTTAAACAGCGAATGATTAAATAAAAGAAGAAAATCATTTTTTTCCCCTTATGGCTTGTAATTTTTATGTAGTCTAGTTCATATAATTGATCGCACTGAATTCACCTTGCCGCTATACAGATACCTCCAAAAGCTTGAGCAGTAGAGAACTTTACTCTATATTTAGAAGGACGTGGGGAAACAATTGAAATAAATGGAATATTCAATCATTGAAATTCTTGATATTTGAAGAGAAAATGCTATTTTACGTTTTCCTTTTATTAGTCATGCCGTAGCCTGTGAACCTTGACAATTAGCTTTGTGGTCAGTAGTGGAGTTAGTATTGACGGTAAGGGTTTGCCTAATTCAGTCACTTTAGTATATACTTTGTAACTATCGTTAAAAATTTATTTAACATGTACAAATTATTAATTTAAAATTTAAAAATTTAAAAGTACTAAAAGTTCGAACTCACATATTTCAAATTCTAATTCCGCCTTTGTTTATGATGACAAGTGTTCGGCATTGACCCTACTTTGTATAATAAGATTCAACAAGTAATTACATAAAGCAAAGGACATAAAATCGAACGACCTCAAAACGAACGATAAGTGAATTGGACATATATATGAATATAAAAGCTTTTTAAACGAACTCAACAGTGATGAATTATTCCTTAGATTTATGTCGATATATAACTTAATATTCTTCTTTCTCGATAATACATGAAGTTTCTAATATATATATATATATATATATATATATATAAATACGTCACCTGCAATATCGATCCTTTGGCTTGGCACCCATGATAAAGAAGAACTTTGATAAAGTACACATTCCTGTCAAGCACAATTATTCGAGCTCTAAATTAAACATATATATCAAATTATTATAAAATTCTATCAGAAATCTGAACCCACATATCTTTGTTGGCCACAACGTCTCTCCAAATGTTGGAAGTCCAAGGCATATCTTCTTCCCTTCCCCACCATTCCAAAAAAAAAAAAAAATACTAGGAAAAATCTTGTGCAATTTGATTGTACCTGGCAATAACAACAATAATATATTCAATGTAATTTTATATTTGGGATTTGAGAAGGATGGCGTATACGTACACAACTGTACTCCTTCATTATGTAGGTAGAGAGATTGTTTCCAATAGACCGTCAGCTCAGAACTAACATGCATAATCCATCACAACAAAAAATAAAGAAAGAAATACAATAGTAAAAAGGTCAAAAAAGCAATCATTTCAACGGAATAATAGAAAAACTCGAACAAAATTAGTCAGGTAGTAATAAGAATTTTGGAATATGAAAATACGAGAATAGCGCTACTATTACTTAAAAGAAAGAATTACAAGAAAATACACATGACTTCACACCATAATAAAAAGTGGTTCATATTTTTAAGGTTTACCCATCCTAGCCGATATTGTACATATTTTGAAAGCACTAACAAATTCAAAATATGTGTTCTTACATCATTGCTTCTAAAAGCTATGGAATTAAATTTGTGTTCTTACAACATTGCTTTCGCTCTCTTCTTCTCACATCCTCGACATATTCTTCAAGAGGTTGTATATTTTCTGTTTCTCCTCTTATGTCACATGGTTGCAATGTAAGAAAATTGAAGAGTAGAAGTACACCATTGAAGACCATTCAAAGTTTTACTTTCGAAAATGATTTTTTTTATTTTGTTAGTTTTTTGGATTGGGTATTGTTCCATTGAAAATATCAAAAGAAGTTTAAAATTTAAATTTGAAGTGATTTGGAGTAGATTTGAGCAAGATTTGAATTAAATTTCATAGAAGACGCAAGGAAGAACACGAAGTCAGTTTTTTGTATAAGTATGTATAATAGTGTATATGAGTGTTTATACACTATTATACACTTTTATACACATTTATACAGCGTCTGTAGACGAGCTTCTTCCACGATTTTCAGTTGCAATCTTGTTCAAAACCAGTCCAAATCTCCATAAATGACTTCAAATTTTATCTACAACCTCCTTATACTATTTCTAACAAGTTTAAATAACACTCACTCCAAATTTCTCTCAAAATCAAATTCGAAATTTAAACCCACATGTTTAAGCTTGTTAAAAATCTAATTTTCACCATCCAAATGGATTTTATTTGTTGAACTAATATTTGAGTCACAATTACTGATTCGAATATTAAATTAAATGCTTGAGAAATTTTTTTAAAAATTAAGTAGTAATTTTGAGAACTTATTGGAGTTGAATGTTGAGTTTTAGCCTATTATTTTTAAGCTAGTTGATTGTAAATTGAAATATAAGCTATAAAATTAAAAAACATGAATCCCAGTTATTTTAATGTGAAATTCTTCCTTACTTAAATGAAAGGTTTGGCTTCATCCGAGACTTTCTAAAATTATTTTTCAGGAGAAATAGCCCATGAATAACGGGGAATTAAGAATATATGTAGAAATGCATCATTATAGGTTTTATATTTGATCTCTCGATTATTTTCCAGTTCTGCTATTCATCATGTTATCTCTATCCCAATCACAATGTTTGGTTGACAGAAGACAGACATGAAAGATGAGTGGAAAAAAAGAAAAAGAAATGCCTCAGAAATGTTTTCCCGTCAGTCACTACTCACTAGCTGTGACAAAACCTAAAAAAAGGTAATAGTATATTAACAAATACGTACCAAGGTAACTTAATGGAAATTTTATACGCTCAATTTGTTATAAATTAAAATTATTTTAAAATATTATTTTACCTTTTATATTTTATAGCAAAATAAATATTTATGATATATACTATTATTGAGGCATAAAATAAGCTATGTATGTTTTTCTTCTCTCTTAGATAGCTGGATACCTATTTTTAAGGTGATTTTCGTTACTGTATTCATGAATACATGACGCAAATACATGTGAATACATGCGCATATAGCCGAGACTGTCCTGATTTTTAGGCCCTTTTTAATGTTTATATTCATGAGTACAACAACGCGAATACATGTGAATACATGCGCGTATAGTTGGACTGCCCTTATTTAGACGTTTTTTGCTGCTATATTCATGAATACATGCGCGAATATATATGAATACATGCGCATACAGTTGAACTGCCCTAATTTTAGACATTTTTTATTATTGTATTCATGACTACAACAGAACGAATACTTTTTCATATTTATGCAAAGATAATAGCTTTCATATTTATCTTTGTGACAGTACTAAGTATAAAATTTAAGATAAACATATGCAATTCAAAGATATGAAGGAGACTTTTATAGCAACGGTAAAGTATTATTTTCGTATGACCTATAGGTCACTCATGAGTTTAAGTCGTGAAATCAGTTACTCATACTTGCATCAGAATAGCCTGCCTATATCACAACACGAAATACTTTGTGCATTGATTTATCCGTTTTTCTAATATATACAACGTTTACCCTCAAAGTCAGTAACAATTGAATTTGTAAGTGGTTTTAAGCACACGTGAACTAACTTGATACAAAACTATAAATCAGATTGCAATTGAAATAAATAATGACAAAGTAAATGCAAATCACACGAATTGAACAGTCTAACCTTGGAAGGTTAATCACCCTCTAGCGAGGTACACTTCGATCGGTGCCAGGATACATAAGAACAAGCGCTTAAAGAGAAATAATGATGTATTGCTTTGGGATGCGTTTTAGAATGTGTTCAATGTATTATCAGATCCCCTTATATAGTAGATGAGTCTTACTTTAAATACAATTCTATAAAAGGTAAAAATTTCTTGATTTGCTTATTGCTGGTTCCTTACTGATACGTATCGAGATCCCGCCATAATATTCGACCGATCACAATATTTCGGTCTTCTGTTGGTTATGCTAATAATGTTTCTTCGAGCTCGATCTAGGCTAAGATCGACTTTGGGATCGTGGACTCTATATTCTCGAAGGCATACATTCCTACCCCGAGTTCTAGCTCGGTGAGACTGAGGATCGATCTTCAATCCTTGGTTGTCATGTTCTCAGCCTAACTTACCATGTCGTAAGCAGCTCGATTTTAACCGCATAGACACAATTCAAAGATATGTCCCATAAATTGAATTTATGTCTACCACTAACTGTGCCAGTTTATTTTATCAATTTCATTCTGGTCAGCAGCTTTATTCTCTGAATTAATTTTTCTTTTTGTGTTTCTTCCATCATCATCATCATCACCTGTTAAATCCAACCATCTTCTCCTTTGCCAGCATAATACAAAACTGCCCACATGCTACTGTCCCTTCTTCAGTTGATATGTATCTTCCTCTTTTTTATTTCTTCGACGTTTTCATTTCATCAACTGATTATTCTTTCTTCTGCACAATCCCCTTCTACGCATCTTGTCATTCTCAAGTCTTTTCTACTCTTCTCTAGTTTCAATCTTTCAGTTACAACTTAGCAACACATTGAAATGGAGAACTGAAAAATGCTCCCTCCATTAGTTACACTTCAAGGAAATGGAAATTCCTCGGTTTCTTGGCTTAGCTTAATTCTTGTCGTGCACGGCTGCACCTACCCCGGTTTGACCAAAAAATATGATCTTTGGTTAAATTAATTAATTTAATATTTGTGAGGTTAACCTAGTTAAGGATAATGACTTCAGATCTATAACCAACCTACGTGGATGATGTAGAATAATGTTTTAATATAACATGTATTTAATGTTTCAAGGTCAATAATGGGATGCGAATATCAAGCATTAAATAACAATAAAATGACATTAAATGTAAATAAAGAGAATAAATCACCCAATATTGAATGAGGTTGTTGATTCTTCTTTCTGACAATGATGAATGACAAATGACTATCAGAGTATTGAAGACTTTTTCGGATCTGATGAGAAAAATATAGAATAGTCCAAAAAACGAATCTCTTTAGAAAGATTATCTTTGTATTTATCTAGAGAGTATGCTTTTCAAGAGAGTTCTTATCAAAGAATATTACATACCTATCACCCGATTTCTCTTTCTATTTATAAGGGACATAATCTTGATTAACTATAAAAGTACAAACAGATGTAATATTCAATAGAATATTCCCTCAAAAATCTTATTATTAAAATAGTCGTTGTTGCCCCTTCTGACACTTGACCTCGGCCACGATCGGCTGCTCGGCAATGAGATCCATTAGTCATTAGTCGACATCGGCCAAAGTACTTTTAATAATATCTCTTTGTGTCGAATATCCTTAGTCAAATTTTGACCAATACAGTTAGTCCCTTCACTTATTGAGATCGTCTCTCAAATGACCTCGATGAGCGAACATTCACTAGCAGTAGTTGAGAGATTTAGGTGGGCGGGTAGATTAATGATGCTCATGGCGAAGTGGTAACGTGGCGCATACCATTACGTCAGTTCAGAATGACATCACGACATCATACATCATTATTACGCGTTTTCCCGATGCGTTGCGTCGCTTCCCGTGCTTTTGTAGTTTCGATATTTATTCATTGACGATTTGTATTCTCGATTAAGGTGCCTGATTTTTTTATAAATGGGGATAGGAAACCCTCTATTTGATCATTTGTGTTTTCAGGAATTCGCACCTCTATATCTTTCTTTATTCTTCCCCAATGTTCTTGCTCTCGTGGTTTCCACCTCTACATCCCTGTTTTTCTTGGTTTCAGCAGCTTTTGCTACTCTTAACTCCTTTGTGTTTGCAATTTCTTAGTATATAAACAACCAAAGATGGATAATGCATCTTCTAATTCTGGGAGGACCTCTGACCCGATCCCATTTGCAGTGAGCATGCACCCTTATGACGATGGATTTGTCATTGTTGCAGTGGATCAAAGCTTCCCTACTGTAGATGAAATAATCCCTCGCAACGAAAAAGTTAGGTTGGACTTCTCGAAGCGGCCCGAGGATGATCCCGAGCCCGTGGAATCTGAGATGGATGCGGCTACTGATGTTTAACTTAAAGTGTATATATTTCTATGTATATCGCCTCATATTTTACTTTATTTCGTGAGTTTTAGATGTTAAATATGATGATTTATATTAATTTTAAGTGTTTTTATGTTTAGGAATAATTCGGGATCAATCGGGGGCGAAACGTGCGAAATTTGAGCCAAAACGGACGAAAACGCAAAAACCGGGCAAAGTGGCAATTTTGGGCAGCACAGGCAGCGCCCAGCCCTACCTGTGGTGCTGGAGGCAGTACATAAAAATGGGGCAGCGCCCTGGTGGGCGCCCGGCGCTAGCCAGGGCGCCGGTGACGAGTTGTTTGACCTATTTTGCCCGGGACACGATTATTTCGGCCCTAAACCTACCCAACACGTATAAAAGCAAGTCTAAGCTTATTTTTGAGAGATCTAACATATTTTTGATGGGGAATTCACGTGGAGGAACATACACCACGCTTGGAGGAGGCTTCTACCTAGTTTTTCTTCTCTTCTCTTCCTTTAATTTCATAGTTTATTAGTTCTAGAGTTTTGGGTGCTACATGAACGTTGTAGTTTGAAGCTTGAATTGTTCTTATTATTTTATCATATTGGTTTATTTATTCAATCTTTCGCTTAATTATTTGATTGTTTGATCACCAATTGAATACTACCTACAAATCTAGGATTGAACTCGGGAGAGGGAATTCTAGATTGCATATAAGATTGGGTAGAGCAACTTATTATACGGGAATTATTAATGCGTTCTTGTTAATCCTAATTTCATAGGAATATAGGCGTTAGGTTAGCTTGAATAGGCGAGTTGTACTTCAGGAGAAGGCTACGAGCAATATTAACCTCGTCAATCAATAAACTAGATAAACTAATTAGATAATTTAGGTAGAAAACTCAATGGGATTGTTAGCTAACCCATAGCTCTAGAATATCGGATCTCATTGAATTCGTCTCTAATATTTGCCAATTTGTTTCTTTTAATTTCTTACTAGTTTGTTGCTCTAGATAAATTTTAGTTAAATCTTCACACATTAGGATTCGCTTGAATAAATTAATTGTTTGGCTTAATTTAGTTGATAGTTAATCACAAGTCTCCGTGGGTACGATATCTGGACTTACAGTCCTATATTACTTGTCGACTACGTATACTTGCGTGTGCGTATGGGACCAACAGCTGCCCTAGCTGACTTTAGGGCCAAGTTCAAAATCCTGGCTCACATTGACCTGGTTCCGGCCAGCCGTGATGTGGTACAGATTCATCGCTCTGGATATTGCGCATTCTACGCGTATACGTTCTAGGTGGCTATTTTTTTCCCCTTCCCTTATTGGCGGAGGAATTCTGTTGCTATTACGACATCTGCCTACCCAGCTTTCTGTCACGACCCAAATTTCCCTCCGTTGGGTATCGTGATGGCACCTAGTCTTAGGGACTAGGTAAGCCTAACATTTTCACTGAACAACAACAATAATAAAAGAATTATAATAGTCTCAATATAGAAATCTTGACAGAGGTTACGATTTCTCAAAATCCGGTAAATATAAGTCATAAGTTGTACGACATCTTTCAACCGAATCTAAATACAACTGTCTAGAAACAATAAGTATAATTAACATAAACAGGAAGGTGACTCTGAAGCCTGCAAACGCAGCAACAGGTTTACCTTGAGTCTCCTCATCAACAACCCATGTAGCTAACAATAACAATAACCTGGATCTGCACACAAAAATACGCAGAAGTGTAGTATGAGCGCACCACGGCTGTGCCTAGTAAGTATCAAGACTAACCTCGGTGAAGTAGTGACGAGGACTAGTCACGACACCACTGGTCTAATAAGTAAAAAGGCATAAATGTACAAATGACCGAAACATAATATCTATCTAAAGATTTTTCGATATAATGAACGGTACGATCGAATAATACGGAAGAAAATACAATAATTATGATCAACGGACAGCATAATAAAAATACGCAAAGAGAATGGAAATAATGTAAGCCAAAGGTTTGGAATCACAACCCAATAAAACACTAGCAACCCAGCACTGCATCAATTTATTCACGCCAGGCCTTAGCCAATAAACTCAATAAAGCTGGTCAAACCTTCGAGTGAAAACCTTTAAATCGTGAGTTTATTTCGAAAGCATTAAAGATATAATCATTTCAGAATAGAGAAATTTCTTCTTTGAAACATACTTTCTCTGAATGTATATTTATATATTTTTATAAGAGAAATCTTTAAAACATAATCCCTTCAAAATACGTGGTGTTCAAATATACTTTTCCAAATACTACTCTTTCAAATATCATTTTTCTGCAAGACAAATACTTTTCAAATATACTTTCGAAATAGAAGTCCTTCAGACATAACTTTTC